>JACBWW010000027.1:10338816-10376599 GCA_020086605.1 Lanius collurio
CAGCAGTAAACAGTGCATGCCTGCTGCAGATGATGTCTAACCCGTTAGAGAGAGATCCCCACACTGCTTATTTACCTCTGTCAGAGCTTATGAAAGAAAAATAAATGCTGTGGGATTAGTCCCCTAATGAATAGACCCGTGTGTGCAGGCATGTAGTGCAGCATCTTACAAGTCCATCTCAGTAGTTTTTAGGCCTGAGAATGAAAGTTGTAATGAGGAAAATATTGATTTCCCATAAAAGGGCTTTAATCAAATGCCCTGACACCCCAAGGGGGACAGAGCTCTGCTACAACACCAAATTGCACTTCATACACCATCTATTTTTCAAACACTGTATAAATGAGCCTGCCCACTGGATATATGAGGGTTCCCAGGTGTCATACATCACAGGAGCAGGGAGAGCTGGAAGGAGAGCCAGTGCTGCTGGGAAGGGAATGGTCTGGCAAACCCGCTGGGGAGCTGTGGGCAAAGCAGGCTTGTTCTTCCCTTGGGCAGGGCCTGCAGCCAGATGAGGTCTAATGGAGGGGTGCTTGCTTAGGACTTCAAAGTCCTGATAGCCCTGTTTGGCCCTAAATGAGGCTGTTTGTTTCTTCCTTGCAGCTCTAAGGTTTCCGTGGATCATTCTCCCCTCCAGGTGAACACCCCCAGTTCTCCCAGTCTGGCTCCAGAGCTGAGGGGTCCCAGCTCTCAGAGCATCTCTGTGGTCTCCTCTGGACTCACTCCATGTCCTTCTGATGGTGGGGGCCCAGAACTTGGAATTAACAAACCTCTCAGGGTCTGGGGTTTGCTCTGTGCCAGCACAGGGGCAGAGGGAAGTTGACTGCTGCTCAAATCAGCAAACTTGAAAGGAGTTTCAAGGCATTGACCCTGAGGGTCACACTTCTCTTGAGGAAAATTAGAGCAGTGAGGACCCAGATGAAAGCTTTGCCTTCAGGAGCCAGTTTAGGCATTTCTGGAAGCCAGTCAGTCTCAGCAACTTGCATGATTAGCTTTAGTTTTCATTGCTTCCATATTTCCTCCCCACCATCCTCTTCTGCCTCACCTCACCCTACAGTTGGGAAGTTCTTTATTTATGTTTTGGCTTAAATCAAATTGCCTTGGCTTTGTAGCAGGGAAGCAGGAAATATTAGCACCAGGGAATCAGTATTCTGGAGCTGCATGGCACTGCTTTCTGAGTGCTTATTTATCCATCCTGGAGGAGGGGAGGGGGAGCAGTGTCTGTGCCTCGTTGTCCTGCCAGGAGCATCCTCCCAGTCCAATATCTCCCTCCAAATGGAGCTGGGTGCCAGGGTTCTTCCAGGAGTTATCTGAACCACTGCTGATTTGATTAGAGCAGTTTGTCCTTCCCTGCCACGCATAATTCCTGTGATGATGGCTCATTTTTCTTGGCTGTAAGTGGAATTGCAGCAAACAGATCAGTTGTCTGGCTCTTCCTCGCTGATGGATCACGCTGCTTCCTCCTGCCCACACTCGCTGCCTTCACTCCTCTGCTCCACAAGAAATACTTCCCTACGCCCAGTGCTCTCTGTAAATCTCACCCAGGGCCTGCAAAGTTTGGGAAGTGCTCTGTCAAGTCTCACTGTCCTGGTTACTGGAGCCTCCTCCCTGAATCACCAGCTTTGCTGTGCTCAGGCGGGGGAAGGCTGAGACCTGCTGGCTCCAGGCGGGATCTGTGGGCACACCCTGGGCACACAGAGGGGCAGAGAGGCACAAAAGCCATCCCTGTGGGCCCCAGGGCCAGCAGCAACTCCTCTGAGGCAGCCAGAGGCTGATTGGAAAGCGATAGAACCACAGAACTGTTTAGTTTGGAAAAGTCCTCTGAGAGCATCGAGTCCAACCATTCCCCAGCACTGCCAAGGCCACCTCTAACCTGTGTCCCCAAGTGCCACATCCACAGGGCTTTTGAACACCTCCAGGGATGGGGACTCCACCACTGCCCTGAGCAGCCTGTCCAGTGTTTGACCACCCTTTCAGTGATGAAATTTTCCCTAATCTCCAACTGAAATCTCCCCTGGCCCAGCCTGAGGCCGTTCCCTCTCCTCCTGTCCCTGTTCCCTGGCAGCAGAGCCCGACCCCCCTGAGCCCCCTCCTGTCAGGGAGTTGTGCAGAGCCACAAGGTCCCCCCTGAGCCTCCTTTGCTCCAGGCTGAGCCCCTTTCCAGCTCCCTCAGCCCCTCCTGGGGCTCCAGACCCTTCCCAGCTCCATTCCCTGCCCTGGACACGCTCCAGCCCCTTAAGGTCTTTGTCATGAGGAGCCCAAAACTGACCCCAGGGTTCGAGTAAAGAGGGGTGACCAGTGCCCTGGTCCTGCTGGCCACACCATGACTGATAACTTGTTGACAACCCCAGAAATAGATCAGGAGCAAATTACAGAAAGCAGCAAGGTCCACCTCCAAAATTAGGGACTGAAGGAGAACTGTATCAGGAGGACCTCAGGGTGTGATTACAGTGATTATTGATTTTTCTGCTGGATTGAACCATGGACCAGATTAGGAAATCCAGTCCCTCTCTGGAAGGCACAGAGCAAGTGATCCAAGGAACAAACTGGCTCCAAAGACCTTATGATCATGGTCAGGCTGTTGGGAACTGGAAACCCCAGTGGACCATCCTTGTTTCCCACCTTCTCGACTTTATGGGTGGGATTTTGGAATTTAATTGAGGCATCAGAAACTACTGAATTCCAGTAAGAGTCCTGATCTGCCTTAATTTAACTTTGCACAGGGGTTTTGAAGTATAAGTAGGTTAACAGACTTAATACTCCAGTTCACAGCCTCTGGCGTGGCCCTGGTTTTGTTATGGTTTATGGCATTGCAGGGGAGGCTGAGCTACATAAAAATGTGTGTCAGAATTTACACTCTCAGATTGTCAGCCATTCACAAGTGTCAGGGTTAGTTACAGAGACCCAAACCATTCTCACTTTCTTCCCTTCAGATGTCATGTTTACTCCCTTCTCTGCACTGACGTGTCTGGACTTTGGGTGCATTTTATGAGCAGAAGGAATGTGTGACTGTAGAATAATGTGTGACTCCAGCTCTGCTCTGTGAGAGATGAGTTGGTTAAGATGCATCAAAAATCATCCAAAATGGCTTTTTGCCTGGCCATTGCACACCACAGGAGGTAGAAGAGCCCCTGGCATAAGTGGCCACTTGTGAGGGTGGGCAGGCCCTGGCACAGGGTGCCCAGAGAAGCTGTGGCTGCCTCTGGATCCCTGGAAGTGTCCAAGGCCAGGCTGGATGGGGCTGGGAGCAGCCTGGGACAGTGGGAGGTGTCCCTGCCCATGGCAGGGGTGGGATGGGATGAGCTTTAAGGTCCTTCTAACCCAGCCCATTCTGGGATGCTGTGAGAAGTGAAGTTGAAGCAGAGCAGATGCCTCCAGAGGTAGGAGCCCCTCCAGACTGTCTCAGCAGTGTTGCACACAGGGGTGGAGCTGGGAGTCCTTTTTGTGCTGGGATCTGAAGGGGTTTCTGGATGTGGTGCAGCTGTGTGCAGTCATGGTGGGCATCTGGAGATGGTCTCTACAAACCCACAAGGATGGTGAAGGGCCTGGAAAGGCCATATGAGGAGTGGCTGAGGGCACTTGGTTTGTCCAGCCTGGAGCAGAGGAGTCTGAGGGGCTGCAGATCTGATCTCTGCTCTGTGACAGGACCCAGGGGAAGGCTGCAGCTGTGCCAGGGGAGGCTTAGGCTGGGTATCAGGGAAAGCTCCTTCCCCAGAGGGTGCTGGCACTGCCCAGGCTCCCCAGGGAATGGGCACTGAGGCTGCCAGAGCTCCAGGAGCGTTTGGGCAGCGCTGCCAGGGATGCCCAGGGTGGGGCTGTTGGGGGGGTCTGTGCAGGGCTGGGGTTGGGCTGGAGGATCCTGTGGGTCCCTCCCAGCTCAGGAGATCCTGGGGTTCTGTGAGAATGAGGCTGTCAGTGCAGGCACACACTGCCTGGGTTCCTGGTGTTGCAGAATTACCTGGGATACACAAGACAGCAGGGACTGAGGATGGAGAAAACCATGATAGAAAGGAGCAGCACAGAAAGGAACCTACCCTGAGAATTACTTCTGCAGGAATTGCACTCATGGCCAAGGAGAAACCTGCAGAAACAAGCCTGGGGAGCTTTTAGCCAAGGGTCTGAGAGCTGTGAGCCAAAGCCAGGGTCCTGCAGCCTCTGCAGCAGCACCCATCCTGCCCTTCCCTTCTCTCTGCTAGGGAGAATGGAGAGGGAAGAACATATTCTCAACCTGTAAACCCCTCTTTGGAAAGTCTCCAAGAGCTCTTTCCACCCCCTCCTTCTTACAGGCTCAGTTAAATTTTGGTTTAACCAGGGCTGGCTGCTAAAGTGGCCCAAGCTGCCCATCAGTGTGGGAATAGCACAGCCCTCCCAGGGCAGGATGGAGGTGAAAACAAGGAGAGAGCCCAGCAGGGTAATGCCAGTGCTGGACTAAAACACTGCCCACGTGTCTGTGAAAATAAAATATCTGTACTTTACTCCTCCTGCAAGTGCTCCACCAGGACATTTTGGGAGTAATGCTCAGCCCACCCCAAAATACAATTTTTAGTCAATGAACTGCTCATGTGGAAATGTGCTTTCCAACTTTGCTCCAGCATCACTTTATTCCCTGTGTTCATAACCCCGTGTCCTCTGCCATCCCAGCATCCCCCTTCACTCTCCTCACCTCACTGGTAAACAAGAGAGGCTTTTTGTCTGCACTGTATAAAATATACATTGGTACTTCCACGTGGGATGGGCCAACCATTTTACTGGTCAAATAACCTTCCCTCACAAGGAAATCTTCCCACTGTCCTGTGGGAGAAAATCCTCACTCCATTCATTTTTAAACATCCCTTGTAAATTAAGACCTTGGTATTTTCTAAAGCCCCTCACTTCCCTCCCTCATCATTTATAAGCTTCTAATCCCTTTAATCTCTCTAGTCAGGAGGCGTCCAGGCAGCAGGGAGCTTTGTAAAGGTGTGGAAATCTCCCCAAATTCCTGTATAATGCCCTCCTGCTCTGCTTTGACACCTTCCCTGACTGCAGGAGGGGGAGCACAGAAGGGCAATGCCCAGAGGGTGGGATCATGATTTCATAAGCTGAAAGCTGGTTAAGAAGAAAAGGATGTCTTTCTAAACCCTTTCTTCTCCCACCTTCTGGGAGTTTTACCCCTCTCCACCACGTTCTGGATGGACCATGCCCCTCCTTGGCTCTGGCACCGGTACAGGGCCAGGACGGTGCTGCTGAGCTGCCCTTGGCACGTCACAAACTCCACATGAGGAGCTCAAGGCACAACCTGTGCAGAGCTTCAAGGTGGCCAAATTGGAGCTTGGCTGAAATTTTTCCACCTGTACCTATTTAATGCCTGTATTTGCCTGTCTCCCCCCATTGAGCTCCACTGCATTTTCCAGAGGCTTTAACTGATAGGTTAAATAGAGGGAGCAGTGCAGTTTCCAGAGAAGTTTTGTTGCCCAGATGGACAACTAACTCTGAAGAGTAGAAATGAAGTGTGGTAGTGGCATGAATTGTGTCATCTATGGCTTAGCCATGGACCTTCTGCAGAAGTCCACTCAGTCCTTTGGTTTGACAGCATTAGATTCAGAAAATCATGGAATGATTTGGGTTGGAAGGGACCTTAAAGCTCATCTCATTCCAACACCTTCCCCTGTCCCAGGCTGCTCCAAGCCCCAAGGTCCAGCCTGGCCTTGGGCACTGCCAGGGATCCAGGGGCAGCCACAGCTGCTCTGGGCACCCTGTGCCAGGGCCTGCCCACCCTCCCAGTAAAGAATTTAATGTGTCTGTCCAACCTAAATTTCCCCTCTTTCAGTTTGATCCCATCCCCTTGTCCTGCCCCCACAGTTCCTGAGGAAGAGTCGCTCTCCTGCTTCCCTGCAGCCCCTTCCCACCCTGGGAAGGTGCTGGGAGGTCTCCACACAACCTGCTCTCCTCCAGGCTCAACAGCCCCGGCTCTCTCAGCCTGCTTTAGCACAGCTCAGTCCCAAATCCTAGGGAATTTGGCCTGAGAGAGGATCACAAATTTGGCAGTGCTGTGCAGAGTTTGCCAAGCAGGCTGGGCTCGGAGGTCCCCTCATGCAGCCTGGCAGGTGACACTTCAGAGAAGCACAAGTGTGACAAGGAAGCCCAGGAGCAGTGCTGGGGAGCTGAGGAATGGGAGCCTTGGTGGGAACGTTGCCATCTCTTGGTGACCTGCTGGACATCCCATCTGCCTCAGCAGGGCCACCCTGCGAGCCCTGTTGGTTGTGGGACCAGTTGTAAGGTCCATTTCCTGTGGGAGCTTTGCTGGGCAGCCACGCCAGGAGCTCTGACACCAAGAAGTGGCCAGGAAGAGCAGCTCCTGGGGCAGCTGAGACTGGCTTTGCTGTCCTGGAGCTGTGGGAGCTCGGGGCTTTCTCCTTCAAGCAGAGGCTCTGGGGAGAATCTGTTGTGGCCTTGAAGGGGGCCTGTAAGAAAGGTGGGGAGACACTGTTGCAGTAGGACAAGGGGGAATGGTTTAAACTGAAGGAGGATAAATTTAAGTTTTTTACAAGAGTGGTAAAACACCAGCACAGGGCACCCAGAGAAGCTGTGGCTGCCCCAGCCCTGGGAACATTCATTGCCAGGCTGGACAGTGCCCTGGGCAACCTGGTCTGGCTGAAGATGTCCCTCCCCATGGCACGGGGTTGAACCAGATGGCCTTTAAAGGTCCCTCCCCAGCCAACCCAGTGTGAGTCTGTGATCTCAGTGGAGCAGAGATCTGTAATTCCATCAGGAGCTGGTCTCTGTGGGCACACAGGCAGCTGACAGCTCATGAACCAGAAAAGGGGCAGTTCAGAGCACCATCTCAGATTCTGTACCTGGCCACCTCAAGTTTAAACTCCCAGGTTTTGGTTCACAATGAGAATTGAACCTTGAACAAAACACCAGAGTGTCTCTTCCCTGCTCCGTTTTAGTAATGAAACTGGGATTCATCTGGTGAAAATGGCTGTCAAAAATTGAATAAAAAAGTGGATTTGATTTCAAAGAGAATGGAAAGTAAGTTCTAAACATCCTTAAAATGTGGGAACTTGTAATTTAACAGCCAAAGGCACATTCTTAGATATTTTAGATGAGGAGTTAGAACTACCACGAGCTTTAGCAAGGCAACTAGACCACCTGCTTCTGCCAGGATGTCCTGGTGCTGCTGGCAAAGAGAGAAGAGCAACTCTGGATGTGAAGCTGGAGGGAGACAGCACTATGTGCATGAGCTGTCATGTGTATGATAAGCTGCTGAATAAATTTATTAAGTCAAATCATCCCTTAATCTGACCACCTGTATAAATCAGGCCCTGAGACTGCACTGGATTCCGTATTAAAGGAACACGTAAGAGGCAGCAGGATTTTTAGGAAGATCATCTGCCTTGCTTTAAAAGCAACAGAGGATCTGTCAGGCTGATTACCCCCAGCACTGAGTGTTTCCCCTGGTTTGTAATCTGACTTTGGCCTCATCCTGCAGCTGCTGGGTGTTGTCAAGGCTCCATAATGGCACTTCCAGCCCTTGGCCAGGTCCCAATGTTCAGATCTCAGAGTGAAAAACACACATCCCAAGACAAACATCTTAAAGAAGTCTGAGTTTATTGATACCTCCTCATCTCCATAAACCCATTTTAGGATCTTGCTGTAAAATGATCTCTCTTGACTGGACAAGCTGTATCTCAGATGTCTGTGGGGTGATTGGCATTAATGACCCTACAGACGTTATCTGTGGCAGGTATCACTGCCATCACTGGCATTTACAGGCTGCTTTTCAGGTGATTCACAACCTTGAGCAAACCTTCATGGCTTCATCTTGAACCCAAAAAGTCACTCGGGTGGGCTGTGGCCAGGGAGGTGACAAAAAGAGGGTTTTTCCCAGCTTTCCCATGGAAGGTGTTCCCATGGGTGCTCCAAAGGGGGAGGTTTTCATCTCCTTGTATGAATGCCCATCATGCAGAGCCCTCCCAGTTTGAAATGTCATCCTGAACTGGCAGCCAGTCCCAGAGCCTGTGTGAGCCACAGAGACAAGGAATTCAGTAACTCTGGAGGAGGAGACTGCAGGGGTGTTCCCTCCTCTCTGCTTGGGAGCCAGAGGTCATCTGGGCAGGGAGTGCTGTGGCCAATGCCTCTGCAAGGCCAGGGAGACCAACACCACTGTCACAAGTTCTTCCCTCATCCTCCTCACGAGTTCGGTTTCTAACCAAAAAAAAAGGAAAGGGCATTTTTAAAATGAACACTTTTTGTTCCTGTCATGTCTAAGGGACGTGGGCTAGGGGTGAGTTTGGCAGTACTGGGGTAACAGTTGGACCCGATGATCTTAGAGGATATTCCAACCCAAATAATCCTAAGATTCTGCAGTGTTTGGGGTATGTTTGCTGTTCTCCACTGCAAAGGCATCTTGGGGAGTTGTGGTTGACAAAATGAGTTTCACAAAACCACCTAGCACCAGGAGAAGGTGCTGGGCACCAGGAGGTTCCCAGTACAGCCCTTAAATGGGAGTGCCAGGTGCTGCCATTACAGACCTCACCTGCAAAGAACCGAGCAGCTGTCACTAATTGAACAAAATTAAAGCCTTGTGGATGGAGTGGAGTTAGGAAAACACTTCAAAATGGCATTTTCTTCAATTTCTGTCCCTAGTGTTGGCAGTGTGCAGCAGTGAGTTCCTAAGCAATAACCACGGGTGGTACAGAGGTGTTGGCACATCTCAGACTCTTCTGTAAAGTATAAATGTATAAAGTATAAAAGTATAAAGTATAAATTCCTGCCTTTCTCAGAACCAGAACGTGAGCAGGAGTGTCACAAGGATTTCTGGTTGCCGTGGCTGTGGCATCAGGGGGATGTTCCCATGCACAACCAGCACCCTGGCAAAATGGAAGATGAGGGAAAGGCTGATCTCCCACTACAGTGAACCACGAAATTTCATAAACCAGCACAATTTCCCCTTTAAACTTCATCAGCTTCAGTTCATCACCGAGCCAGGGCTGGGCCCTGGTGTTTGTGTGGAGGACCAGGGGCACAGTTCACAGCAGCTCATTTAGCACTTGCAGATGAGCACTCACCAGAGGAAATGAGTTTGGGTTGGCTGCTCAGGGTTTATCCATGAGGTCAATCCCAGATTCCCTAGGGGTTCATCATCCATCACACTGGAACAAGCCCTGGGCATCTGAGAGCTGAGACTGAGCCTTCAGCACGTGTGGAGGATGCTCTGGAGCAGGAGCAGCGTGGGGCCTGCGTTCCTGGGGGATGGAAATAACAGAGGCAAACCCATCCAAGCAGGGCAGGGGGAACTCAAGGTTATGAAAATGAAATCATTCTTCTGCTGCTGCTTTCCCAGTGACTGCTACTGTTAAAATGAATAATTGTGGAGCAGCCTTGTCCAGACAAATCTGTTTCTGCTCACAGCTCTTTGTGACAGTCAAAGATGCCCTGCACAGCCAGGAAAGCAAACAGAGCTCAAAGTCACTCTGGCTTGGGTGAGCCCCCAAGGGTGTGTGCATCAGTGATGGAAGGCACAGCCCCAGGCAGCCAGGTTTGCTGGTAAAAGGTCAGTTTTGACTGAGCTAAATAGGATAAAATAGGGTTAACAGGATAAATCTCTGCCTGCTTCCACGTGTAGTCAGTGAGGGTGAATAAAGGATGATCAGCTTTTGGGCATGAGGATGTCAGGCACACACGGGGCAGTCAAAGGCTGGTTTTTGTCATCTCTGCTGGTGTCACTGGCAGGGCCACTGCCAGATGCAAGACAGAGCTCCTGGCACTGGCCTGGTCCATTGTGGCAGCCCCACAAATGCAGTGCCACATCCCTGCTCTGATGTGGCTCCCCCAGGACACCTCAGAGAGCTCTGGGAGAGGAAATTTTGGAGAGAAGCTGGTCTGAAAGGTTTTAGTGACAGGTTTTGTTGCCTAGGAAAGCAAAGTTTGCCACTGTGAGTGCTCCCTCCAGCAGGCCCAACAAATTAAACCAAACAGGAAATGTCCATGGGCCATTACCCCTCTCCCAGAGGAAGCTGAGTGTGATGAGGGCCAAATTGCCATTTAATGGGATCTAATTGATTTTATAAGCTGTTGTGTTAACAAGAAGCTGTCCCCTAGCACCACCCAGGCAGTTTGACATGTGACATGTGGCACTGGGAGAGACTGGGAGGCTCCAGCTTTGTGTGAAACCCCCCACTGGGGAGGGTTAGAGAAAGGATCTGCAGAGACCTGGAGAGCTGCCAGGACTTGGGGGCCAGCAGCCCCTGGGGTTTGGGGCCTGGTGTAAAGGGGGAGCAGGAGGAGAGCCTGCCTGGTGTGGGGAAGCTGCTCAGCACCCCATGGGAAGGGCAGAGCTGAGCATCCCGTGTTGCTGAGGAGCTGCAGGGTCCCCACAGAGCCTGCCCCACCCTGGCAGGGAAATCTGGCTTTACTGGGATGCCTCCATCAGGGTGATCCATGGGGAGCCACCTCCATCCCAGAGCAGAGCCAGAAAGGTCCCGTGTTGAGCTTTTAATGGGTTACCCCCCCTTCTTGGACCAGGGTAAGAGAGCAGAGGAGGCTGCTGTTCTGCTAAGTTCTTTATTTCACAGTCTCACAGCTTTCTTAAAGGCAGAGTTCAAGAGGGTTGCATGATAAAGCCAAGCAGCAGCAGCAAACAGCAGAAAACAGCTGCTTCTTCTCCTTCTCCTTCTCCTTCTCCTTCTCCTTCTCCTTCTCCTTCTCCTTCTCCTTCTCCTTCTCCTTCTCCTTCTCCTTCTCCTTCTTCTCCTTCATGCTCTACATCTTACAGAAGTGTAGATTATATTTGTTAATTGACCAACAAGATCCAACACACAATTCTAGTTTTCCTTTTCTTAACCTATCCAGGTCTAATTCTAACAGTCATAAATTCCTACACAAGTGTTACACAGGTATTACACAGATTTGTGTGTACAGTTTCTATCAGTTCTTATTGTTTATGTGAACACTCTCTCTAAAAATGTGAACAGTATAATTCTATTTATGTTTTGTCTAAAGTAAAAAATTCTGTGAAAGGGTGACAGTGCTGCAGTAAGAACTGTGTTTAGGGTCTTTGCTGCAGCTCTTCAATATTTAAGACAGTTTTTAAGGCACTTAGCATAAATTTCTACTAAAAGTTAAAAATCTATATTTCTATTTCATTTTGGTGTGACTTCATGTATCTCAGCTTATCCAAAGGTTTTAATTCAACCCCTGTGCCTTGGCTTCTCTGTGGGCCTGAGGCCAGAGAGGCTTTCACTCCAACAGTGCTGCTCTCCCAGCAGGCTCTCTGTGCTCCTCCTCATCATCAGGAGGAGCTTCCCTGGATGGGGGACACCCCAGTGGCTCCTGCAGCCCTTCAGCCACATCTCCTGCGTGGGAGGTCTCCACCTCCCCAAAGCTGGGCCCAGGGCTTGGGGAACATCAATAAGGCCACGTGCCCCTGGTCCCTGAGGCTGGGGCTGTGCCAGCTCTGAGGGATGGTCCCAGCAGCTGTGAGGACATTTCTGTAGCTTTTTGTTTATGGATTCTGAGGGTCCCTGGTAATTGGAACGTGGCAACTCCTAACACATAACAGATGAGGTGCTGGTGGAGGGGATTTGTCATTGCTTCACTCCCCTACAGCAAGAAGGGCTCATAAGTCACAGCTGACAAATCTGTTGATGATTTTTAAACTTCATTTACAGAAAAGAATGACCATAATCAATAAACAGTGATGGGCTGCTAATCTTGCTGGATTATTAAAAGGGGGTCTGTGTCTTCAGCCCCTGCTGTGGGAGCTGAATGCAGTCCCCAAGAAGGGCTGGCAGGGAGTGAAGGGATGAAAGCAGCAGCAGGGAGACCCAAGAGCCCTCCCAGCCCTGCCCCATCATCCTGGCATGCACGACTGGCACGCTGATGCTGATGGAGCATGAGAGCAGCAGATGATGTGCTTTGATCTCAGCTTTGGCCCAGAGCCTGCTGACGTGGCAGGGAAATCCCCAGACCATCCGTCCCTGAGGGGAGCACAGCACCCTCTGCAAAACCAGGCTTTGCTCTAGTCCTTGCATCCATGTAGAACTGGGAGAGGCAAAGGCCAGTGGATCTGGAGCAGGATTTGTTATTTTTCAGGAGAAAAAGGAATGGCTACCACCATAGGCCTCGCTATAGTTGGCCCCTCGAGCAGCTCAGCCAATCTCCAGATCTCTTTCTCCCATCTGAGATGCTTTCCATGGAAAGAGGGTGCCTCCCCAATCTCTGTGGAGCCTCAGAGATTGAGAAATTTGG
Source organism: Lanius collurio (assembly GCA_020086605.1). NCBI lineage: Eukaryota > Metazoa > Chordata > Aves > Passeriformes > Laniidae > Lanius > Lanius collurio. The sequence continues at coordinate 10,351,045 of JACBWW010000027.1, forward strand.
TATTTAGACAACCAAACCTCAGCAAATCCAACCAGAAGTGAAGTGGGAGCCACATCCCAGCCACTCGGCAGAGATTTGTGTCTTAATCCTTCATGTCATTCTGCATATTGGAAGTGTCTGAAATAATTGTGAAAGGCAATCAGCTGGTAATTAACTCAGAGAGAGGAAAGGAGCAGGGCAAAACCCTCAGCTGGTAAAGGTTCTCAGTGAGGCTCCCTGAGGCTCCTCACCCCATGTCCTGCTCCCCCTGCCACCAGGGAGTGAGTGGCTGTGGTGACACCTGTGACATGAAGTCCTTTAGCAGGTGGTGGGACAGTCAGATGGTTTTCCCTGCAGGAGAACAGGGACAAGCATTTTGAAGGATCAGTCTGTCTGGGTCCCTGGGAGCCCTTTGGTCTGGGTGGTGGCTGTCCTGCTGTCCTCAGCTCATGATTTTGCCCAGTCTCCTGGCACTTGGGGCTGTGCTGAAATCCTCAGGGACAGGAAATCCCTGATTTCTGCTCAGTCACTGAGAAGGACCAGCCACAGCCCTGCTGGCTTGGCAGAGGTGGCCTGGGGGATGAGCAGGACCAGTTTGGCCAGGAAGAGCAGCACTGGAGTGCTAAAGAAGCTGTGGCATCACGATGCAGGACCTCTGCTTAGGAGATGAGGTTAATGGTTGGGCTTGGATGATCTTGGAGGTCTTTTTCAACCACAATGATTTAAGACACTGGTGGAGCTCAAAAAGGGGATTCCATCAGTGAGGCTTGACCTGCAGCAGCTCCTCTTTGGGAGTTGGGAGGCCCTGGAGGCAGTTAAATTAAATTAATTGGCAGCATGAAATGGGGCCCTTCCTGCAGCCCAGGTTTTCCCTCTAGTTCAGCGTTGCCCTGGGGTGAGAGATCCACATGTCCCTCCCACAGGAACCTGGCCTGGGAAGGGTGGATGTGGAACCCTGGAGCCTGGGAGAGCTCTTGGACGTGGCCAGAGGGGCTTGTGTGAGGAGGAGGAGAGCCCTGGGCTCGTGGATTGGGGCAGGAGGCTCCTGTGTGGCCAGGCTGGGAGCCCTGCTCATCCTGCCACGTGCTGAGAGCAGCAGCAGCAGCAGGGCCAGGTCATTGCCAGCCCAGAAACTTCCCAGAAACTTCCCTTGGTTTTCCTCATCAATAAATCAATCCCTTGCTGTTCAAACAACAGTGGGGCCAGTGGGGGGGTGTTCATTAAGGACCTCAGAACCCGTGGGAGTGGGAGAGGGGGGATGGAAACATTGTGGGTTTTTGTTAGGTTGGGAATGATAAAGAATTAAAGAATTAATTCTCAAGAAATTAGTCATGGCCAGCCATTAATGAGCATCTTGGTACCACACTAATGAGCTGCCTTCAGCTGCCTGTAAAAAAGGCCTTTAATTAGATTAGTGCATGTAGCATTGTCCAGTGCCTGGTAGGTAATCATCAGGTTTTGCACTGGTGGGATTACGGATGACATTCTATTTAATTGCTGTTTCCTTTTCATTTTCTTCCCCCCCTTTTTTTTCTTTCTTTTGAAGATTCTTTCCTCCAAAGAATTTTGTTTCTGTTCTCCAACAGAACCTAAATGTTATCCATGGAATTCTGCATCTGAAAGGGCTGCCAGACTGGGCTTATCTGATTCAATTGACCTTTAAAATTTATTTTGCTGCTGTCAAAAAGAATGTTGGTCTGTTCACAAGAGATTTCTGAGATGATTGGAAGCAGAGGCTCCTGCAAACTCGACTTGTTGCATATTCTGCAATCAAAGGATGCTCCTGTTTGGGTAGGGAGGGCTTCTAGGAGAAAAAGTGCCTTAATTTAAAATACATTTTCATGGAGAAAATGTTTTCAAAGACAAAACCTCAGCCTTGTCAAGCAGATGGAGTTGATGGATGCCCCATCCCAGGGAATATTCAAGGCCAGGTTGGATGAGGCTTGGAGCAACCTGGGATAGTGGAAGGTGTCCCTGCCCATGGCAGGGGGTGGAACAACTCGATCTTTAGAGGTCCCTTCCAACCCAAACCATTCGCTGGTTCTCTGGGGTAAAACACAATCTCCAGAGGGGATGCAGATGAGCAGCTCTGCTGTGACCCCACACAATGAGTTGTGCAGCATTTGGGGCAGCCCCAGATGTGTAGGCACAAGGCAGGGTGAGGAGCAGGGCTGCTGCAGGGGCTGCTTGGATGCCTCTCACTGTCCAGCTCTAGGTCATCCTTTATCACACTTATTAGGAAGGATTTCAGGCTCTAATAAATAGGTTTTTAAGCTTCTACAGACATAAATAATATATAGGACAGATGGTAATGAGCCACAGCTATAAACTAAGTGCTGACCCAATAGACTTTGTGACCATTGTACCTTTAACAGCTGATTAAATACTTATTTAGGCAGCTATTGATTATTTATGGCTCTGTTATGGAGGATTTCAGACATTTAAACCAGAGCCAGCTTTTCAAAGGATTGGCAGGATTTCTCCAGTTTGAAGTGACTTGTTTTAATTAAAAATTCAAAAAGGAGGCTCCCTGCACAGTGAGGTGGGGAGTTGAGGGAAGGCTGGGGAGGAGCCACTTCTGTCCTCAGTGTCCAGGCACAGCCCTGCATCAGCAAGGAGTGAATCCCACATTTGTGGGGCCATCACTGGGGGTTAAAGGGGCTGATGCTGCTGCTGGCACAGAAGCAGTAGCCCAGGTGCCATTGGCCCAGGTGCCATTAGCCCAGGTTCAATTAGCCCAGGTGCCAGCAGCCCATCAGCCCAGGTGCCATTAGCCCAGGTGCCATCAGCCCAGGTGCCAGCAGCCCAGGTGCCAGTAGCCCAAGTCCCAGCAGCCCAGGTGCCATTAGCCCAGGTGCCACCAGCCCAGGTGCCACCAACCCATGTGCTATTAGCCCAGGTGCCAGTAGCCCAGGTGCCATCAGCCCAGGTGCCAGTAGCCCTGGTGCCATTAGCCCAGGTGCCATTAGCCCAAGTCCCATCAGCCCAGGTGCCACCAGCCCTGGTGCCACCAACCCATGTGCTATTAGCCCAGGTGCCAGTAGCCCAGGTGCCAGCAGCCCAGGTGCCATCAGTCCATCAGCCCAGGTGCCANGCCAGTAGCCCAGGTGCCAGCAGCCCAGGTGCCATCAGTCCATCAGCCCAGGTGCCATCAGGCCAGTAGCCCAGGTGCCAGTAGCCCAGGTGCCATCAGTCCATCAGCCCAGGTGCCATCAGTCCATTAGCCCAGGTGCCAGTAGCCCTGGTGCCATCAGTCCATCAGCCCAGGTGCCATCAGTCCATTAGCCCAGGTGCCAGTAGCCCTGGTGCCATCAGTCCATCAGCCCAGGTGCCAGCAGCCCATCAGCCCAGGTGCCAGCAGCCCATCAGCCCAGGTGCCAGCAGCCCACGTGCCATCAGCCCAGGTGCCTCAGCCCAGGTGCCAGCAGCCCACGTGCCATCAGCCCAGGTGCCTCAGCCCAGGTGCCAGCAGCCCACGTGCCATCAGCCCAGGTGCCAGCAGCCCAGGTGCCAGCAGTCCATCAGCCCAGGTGCCTCAGCCCAGGTGCCCTGGTGCCGCTGTGCTGGAGCAGCTCCAGGCCAGGATGCTCCCAGAGGGAATTCCCCGTGTCAGCCATGCTGGGAATGAGGCGGGATCAGGGCCTGGAGCCCTCAGAACCCACGCCTGCCTCTGCTCTCAGGGTGGGCTCCTGCTGACGCCCTGCAGGGAGTGCCCCGAGCAGCCAGGCCTGGCTGGGGGCTCTCCCTTCGTGTTGTCAGTGCGAGTTTGGGATGGTGCAGCCTCCACCTGAGCGTGGGGAAGGGGAACAGGGTGGGGAGCAGCTCCCCCTGTCACCCACCCCACAAACGGAGTGGAGCAGGCAGTGGGGTCAGGTTGTGAACAGGGATGGGAGCCCCAGTTCCCTGGGAGTGTCCAGGTGCCTGCAGAGGCAGGAATGTCTGGGAATGTCGGGCTGCTCTCCCACCATCAGGGAGTGCAGAGGCATCACAGCCCCTGTCCCTGAGGGCTGTCCCCAGCCTGAGGAGTGACAGCTGGCCCTGCAGGTCTGGTGTTCACAGCATTCCCTTCTTCCAGGGAAAACACAGGGTGGCAGCTGGGCCGAACCTGAGCCTGCCTGCTCAGGGGGGAGCCCCTGTCCTCGGGCAGGACGTGGTCCCCACATTCCCAGGAGGTATCTGGGGTTAGTGGGGATGCACAGGAGCTGCATTGGTGCCTTCTGCATCTCAGCTCCAGCCACACAGCCCTGATGGGGTGGGCTGGCCATGGAGAAGGGGTAGTGGGAGGGGGGACAGCCAGGGGTCCCCAGCAGGGATTTGGTGCACCTCTGTGGGACCAGGAGGTCAGGGACTGCCACTGCCAGAGCCTGAGCCTCTGGAGCGATGCCAGAGATGGCCTCAAGTAGTGCCACGGGAGATTTCAACTGGATGTTAGGAAAAATTTCCTCATGGAAAGGTTGTCAAGCATTGGGACAGACTGCCCAGGGCAGGGGGGGAGTCACCACTGCTGGAAATGCTGAAGAAGCTGTGGCTGTGGCACCTGGGGTTTAGTGGTGGGCCTGGTGGTGGTGCTGGGTGGATGCTTGGACCTGATGATGTCCAGAGGTCTTTTCCAACATTAATGATTCCGTGGTGTGCAAGGTGGAGCTCTGGGAAGTGTTGGGACAAATTCACAGGCCCTGTACAAGGAGCCTCTTGTCCGATGGGAGAAGGGACAGCCCAGAATGGCACTCAAGGAACCCGAGGAGCTGCTCTGTCTGCAGTGAAAGGATCCTCCCTTACTGGGATGTGCTCGGTTGCACTTCACAGGTTTGCAAAGAGACCCTCCAGCTTCACAGTCTGGCTCCTGCTGAGCTCATCTCCAGCTTTCCAGCCCTCCCAGCTCCCAGCACAGCAAATATCCCCCCAAAAGACAGCTCTGGGCCTGCAGAACCAGTCTAATAATTGTGACATCTTTGTCTAGCCCTTTTTTAATAACTTCCCAGTCCTTTAACACTCGTGTTTGGGAGGATTGAAGCTGTTTTCCCCAGAAGACCCAAGCACTGGTTTCCTGCTAGTTTATTCTGTTTATTGGAGCACACAGCAGCGAGCAGGATCTTCTGCTCTCTCCAAGGAGAGCTGAGCCCTCCAGGTTTCTGTGCAGGACTTGCTGGGGACTCAGGAGTTATTGAAAAGATTGCAGGGTTTGTGGTGGTTATTAAACCAACGCTTCCGAGCTCAGCTCTCGTGTTTGGGAACTCACCAGGAAATTACTCAGGGCTCTCCAGGGAGGAATGATTGGCACTGGAGGTGGCAGGGACCGTGCTTCCCAGGGCTTGTGCAGCTCTGTGTTGCCGATGGAGCTGGGCAGGGCAATCCTCTGTCTCACAGCTGGCTGTGTTTCTCTTCAAAACTTCCTTTTTTCAGCTTAAAGGGGAAAAAAAACACAAGCAGGTTGCCCAGAGAAGCTGTGGCTGTCCCTGGGTCCCTGGAAGTCTCCAAGGCCAGCTTGGATGGGGCTTGGAGCAGCCTGGGACAGTGGAAGGTGTCCCTGCCCCTGGCAGAGGGAGGAACAGGATGATTTTTAAGGTCCCTTCTAACCCAAGCCATTCTGTGATCCTGTGTTTCTCCTGAACCCCTCAGAGCCAAGGAGAAGCTTGGTGGCTGCCTGAGGTGAGATCTTCCCTGTAGGACAAACCTGCCAGTTTGTGCCAGGGAGTGTGAACTGCCCAGACCTTCCCTAAAAATCATCATTCTGGCCACTTGCAAGAAAGTGCAAATCACTCCCTTGGTGGATTTTTGTCTTCCAATGTAATGCTTCTGATTGAGTCTTTTAAGTTCATAGAAATGCAGAATGGTTTGGGTTGGAGGGACCTTAAAGCTCATCCCATCCCACCCCTGCCAGGGGCAGGGACACCTTCCACTGTCCCAGGCTGCTCCAAGCCTTGTCCAGCCCGGCCTTGGGCACTTCCAGGGATCCAGGGGCAGCCACAGCTGCTCTGGGCACCCTGTGCCAGGGCCTGACCACCCCACAGGGGAGATTTTCTTCCCAATATCCAATCTAAACTGACCCTCTTTCAGTTTAAAACCATTCCCCTATGTCCTGTCACAACAACCCTACTTAGAGTTTTGTCCCCATCAAGTTCCAAAAATTTTTGTGCTGCTCCCTTGCAAGTGGCAAGAAAGATGTTCAGGAAAGGTTTGGGATGAAAGCAGTGAGGGCAACCTCCAAAACGCAGTGAGGTCAGGGCTGGGTGTGCCCTGAGATGGTTAAAAGGATCTGAGCAAGGTGCACCTCACTCACACAGGAGCTCCACAGGCTGGAGCATCCATCCCTGCTGGCAGGACACAGGTTGCTGGTGCTTTTTCCAATACCCCAAATGCCAAATTTGCCCTAAACCTGGCAGGGACCAAGTTTGTCCCTCTGCCCCGTGCTGGAGGTCCCTGCAGGATGTCTGCATTTGTCAAACCTCCAGGCTGGAAAGGCTTGTTACTGGTGTTACTGGGAGGAGATGTGGGCAGGATATGGAAGCACATCTCCCCTCCTGTGAGCAGACGTGATGAGAGGGGGAGAAGAGCCCGGCTGCTGCCGTCACACACACAAAGAGCTCCTGCAGGAGCCGGGGGGGGAGGCTTTGCTGCCCTTCTCCTGCCGTGACAGTTCGTCACTCACAGGGCCCTGGGGTTTGCAGCCACCTGGCTCTCAGTTAGCCAGCTTCTCTGGGGAGCAAGGCACTGAGAGCAGCGAGGGCACAGCTTATCAGCACACCAGTGCCAGCCCTGGGCTGCTCCCGGGTGGAACAGCCGTGTTTGTGAGGGATTCCTGCGTGTGTGACATTGCTGCATGTGTGACATTGCTGCACGTGTGCTGTCGTGGGAGGAGAGGAGCAGCAGAGGCAGGGAGAGGAGTTTGTGGGCATCCATCCCCCTCCCAGCATGGAACAGGGGCGTGTGCAGGTGGGCACAGCCTGTCCTGGGGTGTGGGTGCTTGCTGGGACCTTGGAGTGGTCCTCAGCACCTCTCAGAACTGGCACAGGGGATCCCTGACTCTCTCAGGTGCAAAGCTCAGTTAATCCCTGCTCTGTTTTGTTCTCTGCCAGCAGGGGCACACAGGTGCCCTTGTGCCCAGAGGGATGAACCCTTGGAAAATCCTGGGTAAATCCCAGGCTGTAGGGGTGTGTGGAGGGTCAGGGTGCAGGGATGATGGTCTGAGGGTGCTGAGAGCCCAGCCTGGGTGCAGATGGATGTGGTCCTGGGGGCACCGTGGTGTGGCTTCACTGCTGCCCCCTGAGGACACACAGGGGCTCTCCCTGTGCAGAGGAGGATGGCACAGGAGGGAGGGAAAGAAGGAACCAAGGAAAAGGCAGTAGGTTTAGGTTGGATGTTAGGAAGGAATTGTTCCCTGGGAGAGTGGGAATGCCCTGGCACAGGGTGCCCAGAGAAGCTGTGGCTGCCCCTGGATCCCTGGCAGTGCCCAAGGCCAGGTTGGACGGGGCTGGGAGCAGCCTGGAAGGTGTCCCTGCCCATGGCAGGGGGTGGGATGGCATGGCATGGCATGGCATGTGCTTTAAGGCCCCTTCCAGCTCAGATCATTCTGTGATTCTGGGAAGGGCAGAAGGAAGGAAGGATGGAAGGAGAATTCTTACTCCTGGCAATCTCATCCTTAAGTCTCCTTGTGTCTTTGAGGGCATTTGGAGCTGGGAGTGCCATTGCCATGTTTCTGGAGACTTTGGTGAGTCTGGGGGCACACACCCCTTCACCCCACACCTCTCCTGTCTGGGCATCAGTTTCCCTTGCAGAAAACAGGGATAATCCTAATATTCTGTCCTTGTTCTCTGGTGTCCTGGAGGTGAAAAACCCTTCATTTATTCATGTTCAAGTATTATTCCTTGTTGCCTTCTGTCTTTTCTCTTTTCCAACTCCAGTCCATCTTGTGGCAGTTGTGGGTTGGGGGCTGAAAGGTGAAATCAGAGCTGTGGAAATGCTGCTGATGCCAGCAATGGTTGTTGGAATCTCCTTCTGTAAGCAGGAACGTGTGTGTGCTGTGTGGGTATTTCTGACCAGACACATCCCCCAGCTGCTGTGCTCTGACTCAGCCCTGCTGGATTCTCCACGGTGTACCCAGTGATGGTGGCTGCAGAGGCCACTCTGCTCCCCAGTTGTGGAGCTGGGCTGTTCCCAGCTGATTGCCAGCCCTGCTGGGTTTCACCTGGACACGGCGCAGAGTGCCCTGCTGGAGTGCAGGGAGGGGGAGGGTGAAGCATTAACAGCCATGGTTAAAATGTCCTTTTCCATCTGTTACACTAAGGAGGCCAGTAAATGATGCCAAGTGACTGCCATGTTTAAGAGGAAATCCCAAATGAGTGGAACAGAGGAGACAAGGGAGGCTGATTTCTCCAGGGAACACTTGGCTCGTGGGTGGCAGCAGCAGAGCACAGGGTGCTGGAACACGCAGTGCCCAGGGGGATGTGAGACACCAGTAGTGGGGCCCAAACCCTCAGAGCAGTTCCCAGCCTTGGCCTTCCCTTCTCTGTGCTGCCCAATCCCTGCTGCCTGCCCAGGCAGGGCCAGCAGAGCGTGGGCAGATGGCCCTGGAGAGCTCCCATCTGCAGCAACACCGGGGTCCCGTGGCTCCCTCCCAGGCCTTGCCCTGCAGTGTGGCACTCACCTTGCCTGACCTTGGCTTGGCCATCTGGTGGCCCTGTCCCATCCCCCATCAGCCCTGGCACATCCCCTGCACAGACCTGCCGTGTCCTGAGCTGGCCCTGGAGCCACTGGGAATTCCAAGGGAAAGGTCCTGCTGAGGGATGGGGATGCTGAGCTCCCCACTCCATCCCTGGTCCCTGCAATGCGGGGTGGAAGTTGCTCATCCCATGTCCAGCTTTATGGGATTGTTGGGATCCAGCCTCCCAGGTGGGCAGGAGAGGGCACAGCACAGGGAACAAGCTCAGCACGTGCTGGTCCTGCTGCAGGAAGCGTGGGGAAGGTCACGAGAGCCAGACAAGGAGGGTGCCAGGTGGGGATGGGCAGCAGGGACCTGGGAGGGGCCCAACCCCCCTGACTCCACGGCAGCCAAAATCTTCATCTGGGGAGATGCCTTGGAAGATTTCCTTCTCCAAGTGAAGATCCACCTGGTGCCTTCCTGCCCACACCTCAGCTTCATCCAGGCCTTTTTTCTTTATAGCAAACCCACAGTGGGGAATGGTCCATTGACAGCTGCAGAGCTGACTCGTGTGGCACCTGCTGAGAGCCCATGGAATTTGGGGGAAAACACACCCAAAATACCCCCACCCTCCCCACATCCCACCTGAACCCTCCAGCCAGCCTGTTCCAGCTCAGCCACAGAGGCAGCTTAACCCCATTCCTCCTACACAGGTTTAAGGAGCTCAGCCCCTGATGTAGTTGGGGTTTGCAGCTGCAAACAGCTGGGCAGAGCTTCAGGCTCTTGGAAACAATACCTGGCTGGGCTGATCAGTCCTTGGGAAGGCTTTGGGCTTTCCCTAGTTTGGGACTGGGGGGTAGCAGCAGTGAAGCTCTTCAGTGTCGGGGTGTGAAAGCAGAGCCAGGGGTGAATTTGATGTGAGTGCTGTGTCTGATTTTGAGGAAGAGAACATTCCTCAGCAGGGCCAGACCTGGAAATGGTGCAGCCAGATTTTACCAAGCCCCTTGTTTTTTGTGGCAGAGTGTCTGGGTGGTGTCTGCCCTCCCTTCAGGAAGGCTTTGGACATGGTCTCCTGCAGCATCCCGGCATCCAGGTGGGACACAAGCCTGCATGGGCGGCTCCCAGGGCAGTGCAAGCTGCATGGTGGGTTCCAAGGATGGGGAGGAAGGCTCAGACTCTGCCCAGGGACCAGGGGAATTTCTCTGGAGGCTGGGGGAAAGGAGGGCCGTGGGTGGGTAGAAAATGTGTTGGAGACTTGCACAGACTCCAGCAGATGAGGATGGAAAAGTGGGAGTGCATCCTGTAGAGGGGAAGCAGCTTAGAGGGACCAAGGATGTCCCCGTGGCATGGCCTGGGGTGGGGGAGAGAGGTGCCAGGGCAGGTTGGCTCTGAAACAAGACAAAAAAAATGAGCTTCAGGAGCTGGAAACTCCAGGGGCCACCAGGTGTAAAGGCACGTGCTGGAGTCACTGGTGTGGCACTGCTGGATCTGCAGGAAAGGAGGGCCATGGGTTCACAGCAGGTCTGATGTGTCCTCAGGGTAGCAAGGCCACCCAGGGCCCCCTGGCTGCAGACACCCCACATGAGTGCAACCTCTCTGAGGGTCCTGCACAGCCTCAGCCCCTCCCAGCACCATCAGGATGGAGATTCCCTGGGGACTGGCCACATTCAGGATGGAGATTCCCTAGGGACTGGCCACCCTGGAGCAGCCTCCAGCTGGCTGTGGTGTAGATATTGAGGATTTCTGTGACATGAGTCCTTGAGGCTTAAGCTGGGTACCCAGAGTGACCAAAGAGCTGGGGAAAGCCTCCATTTCTCCCCATCTGCACCAGGAAAGGGGCAGTTTCCTTTGGGAACCTCTTCCAGGTGGCACTGCAAAAATAAATTAACACAGAGAGCATTAAACAAGGGTTGATGTAGGGGTGGAAGTAGCAGCACCAGTTGCCAAAGGTTGAGAATTGAATGCACTTAGATTCCTTTAAAAGTCCTGTCCTTTGGCTATTTTTCCCAGTATTTTTAGGAAAACTCTGCCTGCCAGGAATTAGTTTTAAAGTAATAGAACAAAAGTCTCTGGCTCTTTTAATCCATAAGCATGAAGGGGAAAATACAACGAGCCAGACTCAGACAAAGTCTAACTTTTTTTTTTTTTTTGTTATTATTGGATTTAGCAGGAAAATTATTTCCAGCCTCAGTGGCAGGTTAATGGAGTCGCAGGGGTTGGAGCCAGAGGAGATTTATTGTGGAGTCACATCCTCACAGAGAGGCTCAGACTTGCCAGGTGTCTCCAGTGCTCTGTGTGGTCTGGCTTTAAATGGTGCAAGGGATGGAGTGTCCAGCTCCTTGTGCTCCCAGCTGGGCAGGTGAAGGGGTGCCCCTGGCACAGAGCCCATTGCTGGGGGATGGTTCAGCATCCTGTGGCTCCTGGGCAGGCTGCAAAGCCCTCTGCCTGTGGGGATGGGGGAGTCTCCTCCTCCCGTGTGCCAGTCCTGGACTGACATTTCAGGTCCTGGGATTTGGAGCAGTGATGGTGAGCCCTGACCCAGCGATGCTTGTCTGTGTGGGCACCCTCGGGCAGGGCGGGACTGTGGCAGCGGCAGATCCCAAAGGACTGGGAACTCAGAAGGGAAAACGTTTTATCCACCCCCTGAGGAGCCAAACGGGTGGGTATGGTGATGTTCTCCCCACTAACAAAGAGAGAAGCAACCAGAGGTTTCTGGGGGGAATCTCTTGTAGGAGAGTGCAAGGAAGAAGCAGGACTGGGGTTTTGGAAAGTCTTGGATGCAACCCCAAAATGCTGTGGCTTTTTGCCAGGCTCTGCCTGCCAGGGCAGGAGTGTAGGAAAGGTAACTCTGTGCTTTAGGGCTCAGCAGAGCTGGAGCATCTCACACTGCCCTGCCAGTGCCTTGGGCAGGCTGTGCTGGGGGCAAGCAGAGCCTGCCAGGGCTTGGGGACCAGGGGGACAGGGTCCCCAGGGGCTGCACCCACCACTGTGCCCACCTTGGACCAGGCTGCTCAGACTTGGGCTCTGAGCCCAGAGAGCCAAAACTCCAAAGCCAGGCAGGGTCCAGCTCTGCCCAGTGCCAGGGCAGATCCACCAGGCAGGGGACACCAGGCCCTGTGGTAGCAGTACAACCCCTGTGGCGAGCTCAGAGACCTCCAGGAGTTGTGGACACGCTGGTGGAGTTGCCTTTGGGAGTGGGAGCAGCTGTGGGTGCTGCTGGAAGGGGCTGGGGAAGAGCAGGACCTCCCTGTGCATCACAAAACACCTTGCTCAGCTCCTGGGTAAATCCCACACCCTGTGTGTGCAGCACAGAGGTGACCCCAAAGCATCCTTCGGGCTCTGGGAGGTGCAAATCAAGCTGATCTCTCTGGACAGCTCTGGGTTTTGCTGGAGTTTGAGCAGCCAGCTCACACTGCCTCGGATCTCACACAACTTCCAGCCCTGTCCCTTGTCCTCAGAGGGCAAAGCTGTCCCCAGGTGCTGCCCAAGAGCTACCCGAGGCACGGAGCTCGGCGGATCCTGCCTTGCAGCCGCGGGAAGGGGCTTGGAGTGGCTTCCAGCTGATGTGGCTGGTGGTGATTTCCAAGCTAACAGTGACACCTCCTGTTTGCACAAAGTCCAGCCCAAAGCCCGGCGTGCAGGCAGGGCAGTGCAGGTGCCATCAGGAGCACACGGGCTGATCACTGCTTAAATCTCTTCATTTATATCCCGAAATCCCAAGTACCCTTCCAGGTGCAAGTGTGGCCCCACAGGGACATGCCCATCCCGGAGCATGGTGAGGGCTGTGCTGAGCTGGGAGGTGCTGGCAGGGGAAAGCCTGGAAAAGTGGGCACGAGCCAAGGTGCTGGATGCAGACTGCAAAGGGCAATTCTTTGAGTTGTGATTCAGCAGAGAGGTGAAAGCTCTGGTATGACAGCATTAAAGCTTTTACTTAGATATGAAATTGATTTAAATCTTGGTTTCTCCCCTAAATGCAGCCGTAGAATCACAGAATACCCTGAGATGGAAGGGACCCACAAGCATCAGTGAAGTTCAACTCCTGACCCTTCACAGAACTGACCAGGTGTCAGCCTGATCAATTATTTTCCAGCAAGAATTTAGGATTGACTGTGCCAGGGGTCTCCCAACACCCAGGGGCTCCTGGAGATGGGATCTGCCCCACTGTGACCAGTTGAAATTGAGGAGCCACTCCCTCCACTGAGAGATTTGCCCCCCACCCCTCCCTTTTTCTGGGAATTCCCTTGCACACCTTCCTGACTCCCCACCTATCCTTGCAGGCATCCAAGATGTCCTTGAAGGTGCAGACGAGCAACATCACGAACAAGAATGACCCCAAATCCATCAACTCGCGGGTGTTCATCGGCAACCTCAACACGGCGGTGGTGAAGAAGTCGGATGTGGAGACCATCTTCTCCAAGTACGGCCGCGTGGTCGGCTGCTCCGTGCACAAGGGCTACGCCTTCGTCCAGTACTCCAACGAGCGGCACGCGCGCGCCGCCGTGCTGGGCGAGAACGGCCGCATGCTGGCCGGCCAGACCCTGGGTGAGTCCCCACACCACGGTGGCCTTGGCTGCTCCCCAGGGGATGGGGAGGGGATGGGCAGTGCCCGCTCAGAGCGGGATGTTGGGTGTGCAGAGTGGGGCGGAGGGGACGCGGTGAGGAGCGGGCGGGGGCGGGAGGGTGCGTGGCCGGGCACGGAGCTGGGGAGCAGCATTGCAGCACCACCCCCAGGCAGGGGCTGAAGGCTCCCAGCTCCTGTGGGGTGTGGGGTCAAAGGCACGTTTGGCATCGTGGCCCAAAATCTCAGCTGTGGGATGTGACTTTAGAGGCCAAACAGCAAAACCACAGTTCTGGATTATGTCATGGCCGCATCCTTGGGCTTCTGGGGAAGAACAAGGGTGGGGAAAAGACATTGCCTGGTGTTAAAGACATGGATAGGACAATGGGGATGGCTTCCCCCTGACAGAGGGCAGGGTTAGATGGGATATTGGGAAGGAATCTTTCCCTGTGAGGGTGGGCAGGCCCTGGCACAGGGTGCCCAGAGAAGCTGTGGCTGCCCCTGGATCCCTGGAAGTGTCCAAGGTCAGGTTGGACGGGGCTTGGAGCAGCCTGGGACAGTGGAAGGTGTCCCTGCCCGTGGCAGGGGGTGGAATGAGATGATCTTTAAGGTCCCTTCCAATCCAAACCATGCTGTGATTCAGTGATTCCCTTCCAGGACAGGCCTTACCCTCAGCCTGTCAGGAGAGCTGATATCCAGACCAGCTCAGCCTGACTTCAGCCAGCAGATGTGAAATGAGAGAACTTCCCCCTCACATCTGCACTGCTGTGGGATGAGAACTAACAAGCAAATCCCCTCAGCTGCACCCTTGCTTTGCAGATTGCTCTGAAGTGTCATATTGTGAGATGCTCTTGTCACCAGCTCCAAGCTGAGAATTGGAACTGGGAACAGGATTTTTAATGAAAAATGGCGATTTCCAAGCCTGCTGCAGGCAGTGGACACCCAGGAAAGCAATTTGCAGCCCATTCCCACCCTGCTGCTGGCACAGCAGTCCGAGATAAGAAGTTGTGCTGAGGCTGTGCTGCTTCCTCTGAGGTTTATCCAGATACCAGAAACTTCTGCTCACTTCTATTGTGCTCCAGAGAGCGGAGCTGCAGACCTGGCAGAGCTCAGTGCGCCAGGAATACTTCCAGCCCAGATGTTGCCCACATGTGCAGTCTGAGATAGGATGGAGAGGGCCTTGGGGAACCCAGGAGCTGCTTGTGATGCTCCAGACAGATACAGGAGACGTGGCCAAGGGGCAGGGAGCACTTGCTCACTTAGCTGATGAGAGACATGAAAGGTTTGCCATGAGAAAAACCTTCTCTCAGAAAACCTCTGAAACCTCTCATCTCTGCTGGTCTCAAAGGCCTGGGATTCCAAAAGGAGGCACAAGGGCTGTGTGATAGCTGGGTGTCCTGTCCGTGTTCTGGACGAGGTGCAAACTCAGCTACCTTTCATCTGCCAGTCTGAGTGCAGGAAAGCTCATCAGGCTTCCCTTTGCTGTTCCTGGCAGGTGTGAGCACTGGGATGCTCCCCTTCCAGGAGAACCAGCAGAGAAGAGCTGTGGTTAGACAATCAAGGTGGAAAGTTTTTCTCTAAAGAGAAGAGGGATGGGCAGGTAGGAATGTAGAGAGGGAGGACAGGCTGAGACTGCCAGGGGACATGGCAGACACCCTGCTGAAGGACTGTCCCTGCAGGGTGGCAGGGACAACCTCTGGAGTGCCTTCTGCAGGCACTGCCAGACACCCCAGTCATTGCAGGAGGCACTGGAAGCTGCATCCACACCGTCCCCTCACCCTGCCATGGGGACTGGACAAAGCACAAGCTCCCCATTTCCAGGGCACAGGTGCCTGGATACGAGCAGGAGGGATCAGTGCTGCCTTGGGGTGGGCAGATGGAGTCAGCGATGCAGAGGAGGGAGCCAGAATGGGAATGAGATGCAAAAATCTGTCCAGGCTGATGTGAATGCTGAGCTCTTGTCTCTCCTTTTTCCCTCCCAAGGGAATCCTGTGGGATCTGACTGCCCATCACCACCATAGCTGAGAGTATGAATTCCCTGCTGTTGGCACGTGCCAGTGAGGAAGGGCTCCACAGCAAAAAGGGTTCCCAGCCAGGGGGCTGCAGCTGGGCAGGGCTGTGTTCTGGGCTGCACCAGGGAAGGATGGGCCCCTCTCTGCAGTGCCAGCAGCCCTGCAGGCTCAGAAAGGCGACCGTGTGTGAAATGTTCCTACTGGCAGCAGCTGGCCCTGGACCTGCCCTGCAGCCACGTGCAGCCTTCTCCCCATTGAGGCTCCACACTCCCCTGCAGCTGGGGATGGCAGGATGGAGGGAGGGAGGCAGCACAGGCTCCCATGGGAAGGTGCCTCCAGAGGAGTGCTGGGTGCGATGGCTGAGCCCCCACAGCCCCCCAGCACCACACTGGCTGTACAAGCTCAGGAGGAGGCTGAGCTCTGGCTCCAGCAGGAATGAGATCTCTTGACAGACATCCCAAGGAACTGCCCAGCAAGGCACTGGGCAGTGGGAGCAGGTCCCTGCTCCTCCAGAGCTGTCCTGCATGTGCAGCCTGTGCTCCTCCTGCTCAGCTCATCCCAGCAGTGCTGCTGCCTTCCTGTGCTCCTGAAGATGATTTTCCTGGTTAATAATGAAGTCAGGGTGTTCCTCTGGATCACTTCGTAGGCTCTTTAGTTTGATGGCATGTGGACTCTGTCCACATTTCTCCATAAAGTCCCTTCATGAAGCATTAAAAAATAAAAGTTTTAAATGGCCTGATGTTCTAAAAGCTGGTTGGATGCCCCCTAAGGTGCAGGCAGCAGAAGGCAAGGCATCACTGAAGAAATTCTTCCCTGTGAGGGGGCTGAGGCCCTGGCACAGGGTGCCCAGAGAAGCTGTGGCTGCCTCTGGATCCCTGGAAGTGTCCAAGGCCAGGCTGGATGGGGCTTGGAGCAGCCTGGGATAGTGGAAGGTGTCCCTGCCTATGGCAGGGGGTGGACTGGATTGGCTTTCAGGGAAGATCTCTTCCAACCCAAACCATTCTGGGATCTTTTTCTCCCACCACATCTCTGGTCCATCCCAATGCTCCTGTGGGGCACCAGTCTCATGGAGCTGCAGCTTGTACCCATGGGTGGGACACTCTCAGCCCCTGCTTCTCTGGGGGGAACCAGTTCCCTCAGGGCAGGTCAAGACAGACCCCTTAGGACCAAGACATTCAGTAGGTGACCCACGTGTGCTGAAGAGTCTCCTGAACCCACCTAGCCTTTTCCAGAAACACAAATGTGGTTCCTCTGAGCTCCTGCCTCACACAAGCTGATGAAGAGGATTCTTGCCAACCCCATGGACTCAGCAGCTGGTCTTTCACTCCCTCACCTTCCACTACTTAAATTTTTGAAATATGAGGGGTTTTTTTACATGAATACTCCTTTCTCTTTATTCCTGCCATGTCTGAGGGCCATGGTTTCATGGTGGGCTTCGCATTGCTGGTCCACATGAGGAAATCCTGTCTTGCTCAGATCTGACACGCCCAGAGGTCTGACATCTCTTTAGATACACAGGACCAGAAGAACCAACAGGGTTTAGGGCTGATTGGAGAAGCCAGCAGGGCATTTGCTCTGTCCTGAGCTCAGAACCAGAGCACAGTCACTCACCTCTCTGAGCTCTGACTCCACACCCGATGTTGGATTGCCGGGCTCTTGGCAGCTCCGTGAAATTGTCTGTGTCACTTTATTCTCACATCAAAAGCACATTTGACACCAAGGCCAAGGAGAGAAATTTCCTCAGGGGATTAGAGGAGCTTGTTCTCCTCTCCCCTGGCAGAAGAGGCTTCTCCAAGAGCAGCTGCAGGCACAGGCACCCCGTGCAGTCAAACACAGCCAAATCCACAGCAATGCCCGGCTGGCTCATGCTGAGCATTCCTCGTTATTCCCAAAGGATCAAGGGGTGGATTGCAGCATGCAGCAGGTTTGGATTTTGCCTTATCACACCAAGTTCTCCCGAGAAAGCTGTCCTGAGTTTGTGTGTGTGGATTGGAGCACAGTGCTGCCTGCCTGCTGAATGGTGAGTGGCTCTGCAAAGGAAAAGGAAGAGGTTTGCCAAGTGCAACGATGTGTTTGCCTTCCTGTGGAGCCCCAGCAGGCCCCAGACGTGCCAGAAGCAGGTGGCAATGTGGGTGGGGACGTGGGGGAGCTCTTTTCTGTCTGGCAGGGCTGTGTGCATGTGCCCCAGCTCCGTGCCCAGGTACAGGTGAAGGTGACGAGGGACGTGCCGTGTCACAGCTGCGTGTCCCTTCCTTGCAGACATCAATATGGCCGGGGAGCCCAAACCCAACAGACCCAAAGGGCTGAAGAGAGCAGCCTCTGCCTTGTACAGGTAGGTGTCCACCTGGGTGTGAGGTCTCTGGGCTGCTGTTTGCCTTCCAGCACCCCCCAGGCACTGCCCTGAGCTCCCTGCCCCCACAGCCTGGACACTGCACATCCAGAGCTTCTCCCAAGGGCTCCTTTCCTTGGCAGTGCCCCTTGGGCAGTGGCAGCCCCAAGGTTGGCCAATGCCTGTGGTGTTGTGGGAGATTTCCTGGGCATGGTGCTGGACGTGGAGAGGGTTGGAGAAGGGTGGGCAGTACCCTGTGCTTTAACCACACTGGAGGAGGGGAGGCAAGAGGAGCACCCCCTCCAGCCAGGCAGCAGGAGTGGGCACAGAGGGGCTGGGTGGGGGGTGGAAAAACAGGGAACAAGGATAATTGAGGGAAAGAGAAGACTGACTGTCAAAGGGAGAGAAGAAGGGAAAAAAGTGGGAAGCCCTTGAGGTGACAAATGGAGGTGAAGCAAGGAAGAGGCCGAGGGAGGTCCAAGGGAGCCTGTTCTGGGGAGCAGCAATGAGGGATCAAGGGAGTAGGAGGGACAGGAGGGACATGGAGAGGTGTGTGGCACATGGAGCATGTTACAGATGTCAGTGAGCCCTCAGCTCAAGAGAATTTATCATGATTTCCACAAGAGATGAAGATTTTCATTAAAGCCGCAGACTGGAGTCAGGGGAATGTGGGAGAAACTCATTAAGTTCTTGCTTCTGGTTGAAAAGGTATTTCAGGAATGCCCTGCAGGTTCAGGAACCCAAAACCAAATAAAAAGGTCCCCAAATATGTTTTATTTATAAATTGTCACAATTTTCATGCCAGTCTCGTGGTGAGGAGGCACTGAATCAGGAGTTGGAAGGTGTGAGGTTGGGAGGAAAAGACTAAAATCAGTATTGGGGTTATAAGTGGATGTTGCAAAAGAGGAAATCATGAGAGAACTGGAGATTTTTCCACAAAAAGAAGAAATAAGTGTGAGGGGTGAAGAGAACCCTGTGGTTCAGACTCAGTCATGTGGCCCTGCACTGTTGTGCTGTGGAATGGCAAATCCTGGTTAGGAAATGCAGCTCTGGCACAGCCAGACCCCCCAGAGCCCAAACAGCCTCCCACCACCCACAGGGCACCTCTGGGTTCCTTGCAGGGGCCTCTCAGCCGAGCTCCCCCCGTGCAGCTTTCAGACACATTTCTCCCACCCTGGGACCCTTCTGCCCTTCACAGGACGTGGCTCTCTGGATTCCCAGGAGATGGCACTTGAGGGGAAGGACATGGGAGTGGAGATGGCACAAGTGCTGTTCAGCTGCACGTGGGCTGCTCACGTGGGGCCGGGGCCATAACGCACATCAGCTCCTTCCATACATCCTGCACTAACGAGCTGTTCATTCACTGCTCACCCGTGCCTGGAGCACTAATCCCTTCCTCTGGAATGACCAATCTTTCAGACTTCCAGCCTGCTGAGAGAGATGTTTGCTCCCTCCCACAAATATGGATATGCTAAAATATGGGCCAGAGAACTGCACTGCTCCGAGCTCCAGCAATATTTCATCCCAGACTGGCTGTCAGATTAAAACTTTGCCATCTGGGCTGACAGAACTTATGATATCTCCTGGAAAACAGGGAATCCAGGTTTGCAGTGAGCTGTGCTTACAGCTTCCCGAACCACCATCAATTTTTCTAAACGTTAGACTTCAAAAATCCCAGCACTGTAATCTACAGACGTGCTGTGTTACACACAGCAGAGGATTTTTCTAAAGGCAGGGTTTGCTTTGCCTCACTCTGAGTCTGCATGGGTGGGTCGAGGGGAAGGCAAGGCAAGGGAAGTTCTATTTTGAACACAGAGGAAGGAACAGATGTGACATTTTTAGCTGTCCACCAGCCCAGGGGGTGTTCAGGTGTTCAGTAGAAATCCTTGGGGATGTAGCCTCCCATCTGCCTCCACCCAGGCTCATGGCACCATCAGTTTTCTCAGGTGTCTCCACACGAGGCACCTTCAGTTCTTACAAAGCCTGGCTGCCCTCACTGCTCTCCTCCACTCCTGGATCTCTGGGCCTCCCTCCCTCCCTCTGGCACTTCCCAGAGCATCCCTTTGCACAGGGAAGGTTCCTGGATGCTCCTGCCCGGCATCCTGGACACCACCACAAACGTCCTGCCCTGGGGCTGGCTGGGAAATGAGGTGCTGTGACCGTGTCCCCAGGCAGTCACTCACTGCCTCTCCAATCTGCCTTCTGGAAATAGTTTTTTTTTTCTCCTGCACAGCAAATGTCTGGACAGGATTTCCTGGGGCATTTGGGGCCATGTTCAGGTTGGTGCTAGCGATCCCACCTTGCTGTCAGCTGGCTGGGAAGGGAAGGTGGCTCTGCCAGGGCCCCTCTGGGCTTTTGGAGGGACAAACCTCTGCCCTGCCCTGCAGTGCTGTGGCTGAAGCTGCTCCATGGCCAAAAGGCCAGAGAGGACAACCTGAGCAGGAGTTGTCTGCAGCTCAATGGCCCCAGGAGGGGTCTCTGTAATGGTGACAGGGACAAAGCACTGTTGACTGACTGTCACAGCCAGTGAACACTGGCATCCCTCCCCTGTTACACCCACAGCTGGTGTCAGCCCATCCCTGAACACCCCTCCCGGGCCCTAGTGCTGGAGCAGTGACATCCCAGTGCCAAATCCACATGGACAGGGCTGAGAGCAGCCCTGGGGCAGAGGGGGAGGTGAGCAGTGATGTTCCAGCCTACAGCAGCCCCAGCACTTTGGGAATGCCGGGCTTCATCCCACATTTCTCTATTTCCCACTGCCTTGGCTCTTTGCAGGAGGAAGGAGTCTCACAGAGCTCCCCCAGATCTCTGTTTCATCAGTGCCACATTTTCCAAGCAGCTTTCCAGCAGGTATTCCTTTGGCTGCTGCAGTAATGCCATGGCAGCAGGCTGGGAGCTGAGCTCTACGTGGCACTCGTGATCAGCAGTATCAGGCAGTAATTAAAGCACAGGTGCTCAAATGCACATTTGCTGCTTGGGTACAGGCTCAGAAGTGGCCCCACAAATGTGATGGAGAGGCAGCACGTGCAAACAGTCCCCCTTCAGCTATGAACAGTTGCATTTTGAACCTGAGTCAGTATAAATGTTTGATTGTTAAAGGCAAACAAAGCCAAGGCAATGAATGCAGCAGGAGGTGTTCCTTGAGGCCTTCCTGATTTCCAGCCTTTCCCTCTGCTTGTCCCTGCTTTATTTTGAAAGGGTGCAGGGTCTCCAGCTGATTGAAAAATGGTAAAAATGATTCCTGTACACCAAGACAGACCTGCCAGGTTGCTGAGATGTGATTCCTCAGGCTCAGGATGGTTTATCCTCCAAGCAGTGAAATTTTCAGGATAAATCACCCATGCTAAGGCATTCCCTTTTACCAGCTGTTTTCCTGGATTCATCTGGGAAGACCTGCCCTGTGCTCAAAGCCCAATTCCAGGGGTGCTGCTAAAACCATCCAGCCACTGCCTCCCTGGCATCACCTGCTAAGCCACAAGTGACAGGTGTGTCACAGCAGGGTGACACAGCCACAGACTCCTCCAAACCCCTCATTCCAGCCCCCTGCCTTCCCTGAGGGCTGCCCCATGGTCAGCAGGAATCAAAGCAGCGCTGCAGAGGCTGAGGTTTGTGTTTTGGGAAATCAGGACCAGCTCCCTGGGATAATTATGCCCCTAATTCCTTTTGAAAGGATGGAAGTGTCTCCAATCCCACAAGGATTCTGGGCCAGGGCAGGAGAACCCCCCCACCCTTGGGCTTTGCACCCACAGATGCTCTGGGGCCCCCTGCAATCCAGGCAGGGTGTGACCCCCCCACTGCCTCTGGGAATGCCCTGCAGAACTGCCAGGAGTGATTCCCACCAGGAAAACCCAGGGCTGCCCGGCTTTGCTCCCACATTCCCCACAGAAACAGGGAGTAGCACATTGTGATAACATTGCCAGGGTTCATTGGCCCCTTCATCCAGCACATTGACTGCTCTGGGAACAGGCTTAGAGCTTCACATGAGCTTTTGGGCATCTCCACCCTTCTCCAGCTCTTCTCCAACCTTCTCCAGGTTGGATCTACAGATATCTGAGGCTGAGCTTCCTCCTGTTGGTGCTGGAGCCAAGCCCAGGAGCAGGGCAGAGGTGCCCCAATGACTCAGGGCAGAGACAGTGCTGGAGATGGAGGTGCCCAGGCTATCCAGGGCTCCATTCCTTGTTTGCAGGTGCCAGGCTTTGCCCAGGGTAGTGCTGTGTGCTGGGACTGAGGCTGCAGCTCCTCTCCATCCCCGTGTCTCCACAGAGCTGCCCATGTGCTGATCCCACAGCTCTGCCAGGGAGCAAAGGCTTGGAGGAACAGCTGACTCAGACCAGAAGTGTGAAATGGGGTCAGGAAAAAGGAATTTTGGCATCTCAACATTTTGCCAAACACCCCCAAGCTTTGTGTTGTTTATCAACAAATGCTGCCCAGCTGCCTTGTGGTCTCCAAGCCACGGAGAGCTTCCAGCAAGAGCAACACCCCACAGAGGGTGTGGATAAAGGCACTGCTTCATCCCTCTTAGAGCCCTGGAGCCACAGGGAGATGCCACTGTCTCCTCTTGCCTGGGACTGGGGAGAACATTGGCTCTGCTGGAGAGAGCCAGAAGCACTTCACCAGAGCCTGTCAGGATTGAAAATATTAAAAAATCACAGCAATTTCATTTCAGTTGCATCTAAGGAGAGGGGGGAAATTGAAGAGGGAGAGTCTGACAGCGTAGAAGTGTACTACTTCAATTTTCCTTTCAAATGCCTTCCTGTTTTGATGGTATTTTGTATTTATTGGATTCAACCAGACCTGGAGTCAAACATCCTCAGTGATCAAAATAAATTGGCAGGCTGAGGGGAGCTATTTTCTTGGAGAATTTTTGTATCTCCAGGTTTCACCCCAGGTGAAATCAAGTTACCCATCAAGAAAAGCTCCATGAAAGTGCCTCGTTCCCTGCTGTCCATCCCCTCAGCCCTGCACAGAGCTGGGCTCATTCCAGCAGTGCCTGCCCTGTGAGGAAGTGCCTTTCCCTTTCAATCCAGAAGAGGGAATAAGTAAATACAGATCATGCAGTGATTGGGACAGAGGCTGTGGGATATTCCTGTCTCCTCTGAGCCCAGCAGGAATGTTGGCTACAACTCAGGTCTGAAGGGGAGGGCACCTGAAAACAATCTGGAATTCATCGGTCAAAAATGGCTATTTTCCAGTGGAATCTGGAAGGGCTGTGGTGATAACACCTCCACAGCCACATCTCCCCACCAGTGCTCTTTGCTCAGGAGTGAGACTCCACACTCCCCATCCCACCCTCAGCCAGCTGGGAATGCCACAGGCAGCAGCTGCTCAGGGATAAGGCCCAGCTTTATGGAATATCTCCTCACTCATGTCCCCATGGCAGGGCATGACTGGGGCACGAGGTGCATGAGCACCCTGGCACCAACTCCTTTGCCCCAGAGCAGCTTTGGTGTCTCAAACCACCCTCAGGTACCCTCAAGGCACAGGCTGGGTCTCCACATGCTGCCACAGGCATTTGGGGATCCCAAGGAGAGTGGAAAAGTCACATTTAGGAAGCCAACCAGTTACTGAAACTTATCACTGGCTGAGACCTCAATGCCAACATAGACAGGACAGACTTCCTGGGTCCAGCCTGGAAATCCTGCTCCAAACCAGACTTCCCACCAGCCATCCCAGTCAGCCTCACATTGTTCTTGTCACTTCTGTCAAAGATGCAGGACACCAAATTTACTCTCAGCTACACACTTGGGTGGTCATCCTTCCCTCTCCCCTGCTCCTCCTGGCTGAGCCCTTCCCTCTCCCCACACAATCTCTCATTCTTCCCATTCTTTTCAGCCACATCAGACAGTTCCAGGAGGCAGGACAGACTTTGCTTTCTGAGGCTGCACTAATTCTCTTTGTTCAGAGCAGACAGGACAGACCACCAGCATCACCTCTGACTCAGCCAGTGTGAACTGAGCCTCAGCACACCAGGGAAGGGTGCTGTGTTCAGCTGGGGCAGCTGGTACCAGTGTGTGGGCTCAGACCCCCTGGTTTGTGCTGCCTTGTGAAAAACCTACAAGGGGGGAACGTGTGTTACTGGGTCTCTGGGGAGTGGGGAATGCTCCTACTTTGGGTTAAAATGCAGCTCAAGCTTAAGAGAACAGGACATGGGCATTGCCTGGCTGGGGGCAGAGAGGTTTAAATTAATAAATATCCCCATAAATATGGCCTTTGTCTCGACTTTTCTCCACACACATCTTGCTCCTCCTTGAGATAACCAGGTTAACCCTCCTCTGCCAACATCAACCTCTCCAGTGCCTTCAGCCCCCCAAATCTTCCTCCTGGGCTCAGCCCAGCTCCCTGCAGCCAGGACTGCCCAAGTCCTGCTGGATGAGAGTCCCTTATGAAGGGGAATCAACTTATTTACCCTTGGTGGCCCTGGGAGTGCTCAGCAGCCAGCGAGGGAGCATTAATAATGAATTACCAGCACTAATTAACCCGTGATGCCCTGATGTCTCTGCAGTGGCTACGACTTCGATTACGACTACTACAGAGACGACTTCTACGACAGGTGAGACATCAGCCAGCGGGGCTTTGTGGCCAGGGGAGGGAGGGATTTGGCTGCAGCGGGGTCCAGCCCAGCCTGCGGGGGCTCGGGCTGGGGCAGCCCGGGGCAGGGCTGCCATGTCGTTCCTCTGCCTTCCCCGCAGGATCTTCGAGTACCGGGGCCGGGTGTCGCCGGTGCCGCGGGTGGTGCCCGTGAAGCGGCCGCGGGTCACCATCCCCCTGGTGCGGCGCGTCAAGGCCGCGCTCCCCGTCAAGCTCTTCGCCAGGTCGGCCGGCATCGCCAACAGCTCGGCCAGGCTCAAGTGTGAGTGTGTGCCCGGCCTGGGGACGCGTGTGGGGCAGGGACCTCCCGAATAACCCCTTAGAATGCCCCAAGGACCTGGAAACAGCAGCCCGGCTGCGGGGGGTGCAGCTGGGGAAGTGCAGGTACGGCCTGAGCCCAAGCCTGGCCTCAGCCCCGCGGCCTGCCTGAAACTGCCCCCAGGGCTTTGGGGAGCAGCACCCTCAGGCTGTTGGGGAGCAGCACCCTCAGGGTTCTGGGGAGCAGCACCCACGGGCTTTTGGGCAGCACCCACGGGCTTTTGGGGAGCAGCACCCACAGGCTTTTGGGGAGCAGCACCCACAGGCTTTTTTGGGGAGCAGCACCCACAGGCTTTTTTGGGAGCACCACCCACAAGCTTTTTTGGGAGCAGCACCCACAGGATTTTTGGGAGCAGCACCCACAGGCTTTTTTGGGGAGCAGCACCCACAGGCTTTTGGGGAGCAGCACCCACAGGCTTTGGGGGAGCAGCACCCACAGGCTTTTTTGGGGAGCAGCACCCACAGGTTTTTTGGAGAGCAGCACCCACGGGCTGTTGGGGAGCAGCACCCACGGGCTGTTGGGGAGCAGCCCCCCAGCTTCCCTGCCAGTTTCCCAGCGAGTTTGCAGGCTGGGGTTCCTCCGTGGTTTTCCTGCCTGCTCAGGAAGGGCCCTGGGCCAGGGTGGGGCTGCTCCGAGGGTGCTCTGCGGGCCACTGAGTGCCTTCCTTTGCTTCCTTCCTGCCTCCAAGTGAAGAGCAGCGAGCTGCAGACAATCAAAACTGAGCTGACACAGATCAAATCCAACATTGATGCTCTCCTGGGCCGGCTGGAGCAGATTGCTGAGGAACAGAAGCTGTCTGCAGGTCAGTGGGGTGCGGGGGTCTCAGGGCTGGCCTTGGGCATCACAACTCCCTCCAGGCTCTGACAGAGAATGTCAACCCCCAGGTTCCAGGGTAGAATCACAGGCTAAAATTACACACCAGAATTCCTGAAATTATGGAGTTGGGGTTTAAAATGATGAGATTTGTTTTTCCTTTGTCATATAGTTTGTATTTTTTTCATTTGTTTTTTTTTTTGTTCTACTATTCTCTTTTACTCTGTCGTATCCTATCATATTGTATCCTATCCTATCATGTCATATCTTCTATTCTATTCTATTCTATTCTATTCTATTCTATTCTATTCTATTCTAT
>JACBWW010000027.1:10376609-10393756 GCA_020086605.1 Lanius collurio
TGGGGTTCAAGGACAGTGCTGTAGCTCCCCTTTTCTCCTTGCAGCCCACCCAGAGCAGCTGTGAGCAACAGTGTGAGGAAAGCACGAGGCTAAACCCTGTCCTGGCACGTTGAGCAAGACAAGCTGAATGGAAGTGCTGCTGTCATCTCTACCTGGCATTCAAAGGAGAAACATGGCCCAACATCTTCCATCCATCTGTAAAGCAAAGGCAAAGAAAACTCATCCTCCCAGTGGATCCCCACCACCCCTGCAATGGATTCAGAGCTCTGCAGCCAGAGGCAGGAGCCAGACCTGCACAACTCAGAGCCACCACAGAGACCAGGAGAGCAGCTGTGTCCCCAAGGGAGCCAGAGGTGTTGTAGAGCTGCTTGCAGGGGAGCAGAGAGAACTCAGCCCAACCCAATAAAGACATTTTTCCTGTGTGAGGTGAGAGCCAGAGCATTTCCTGACTGAGGGAAAAGTACTGTCTCAGTTTGGACAATCTGTGTTCCTGTGCTGACGATCCTCTTGAGTCATAGGTGTGGGGTGAGCTGTCCTCCAGCATGGCCACCTCCTGTCACGTCTCTTGTGCCCCATGAGCTGCTGTGTGTCCAGGGTCACTTCCAAGTGGAAAGCAGTCGGTGCCAGAGCAGCTGCTGTGCTCTGGGAAGCTGCTTGAAGAGGGGAGGGGAGAGGAAGCTGCAGGAAATCAAGTGATCCCAAGCAGGAGAAACCAAGGACACGTCACCCTCGGTGGTTTGGTGTCCTCATTCTCCACCGTGTAAGGGCTGAGCAAGCCTCTGCAGAGTGAGGGGTGCCAGCAGCTGTGGATGAGACCCTTCCCTTGGACCAGCTGCTCCCTGGAAGGGATGTAGAGCACCCACTCCTGCAGCCTGGAGCCAGAGAGATCAGCCCCTTCCCTGGCTGCCCACATCTCCTCCTGCCCAGTCAGGGCACATCAGGAGAGTGGTGCAACAGCTCCTGCTCCTGCCTGAGCTCTGTCCCCGGGGTGACAGCGTGCCCGAGGCTGGGGACAGGGAATACCCCGAGCACGATGCATGTGGGTGTGCCAGCACCCCCCTGCTCCCCAGATCCCAGCTGCTTTTGCCCCCTGCCCCGTGCTGTGAGCAGAGGGCTCGTCATGGGACCCCCACACCCGAGAGGCCTCAGCCATTCTCGTTTCTCCTTGCAGGGCTTGTCCCGGGGTAGACGGGACTGAAACTCCCGCAGCACTTTATTCACACCTGGTGTGTCCTGCCCACCCCCTTCCCCTCCAGAACACACCCCCCAGTGCTTGGAGCCCAGAGCACTGTCCAGGACTTCCCCTTGGCCAATCCCTCCCACACCACACCTGGCCCCAGGTGATCCCAAGTGCTCCAACCTCATCCACGGCATCTCTTGGAAGGGTGAAGGGAAAACAGCTCCAGGGGTGACACTTCCTCCCCCTGGCACCATCCTGGAGCACGCATGGCCCCTGAAGCACAAAGTTTCCTTTGCATTTCTTAGTTTGGGCTGCTTGAGGAGGGCTTGAAGGGAGAGCCCATCCTTCCCCTGTGGTTCCTGTGCGATGTCTGCACCGTGCTGTCCCGAGCTGTTCTCCAGGCCTGGAGAGATGAGCTGCAGGTGTGGCTGTGAACTGTGATGCTGATGTTTGGGAGAGAGGTGACCTTGTACATACAATCCTGTATAATAAAAGAAAGAAATCTAATCTGCCTCCCCTCTCTTCTCTCTGCTGCACACACACACTTGTTTCTTCTGTTCCAGTAAAGCTTTTTTCCCTTTCCAAGCCTCTGCCCACAGGATTTGCTTTCCCTTGCACAAGGTAAATCCCACTGGGCTGAGTGAAACATCTGCATTCACAGGAGCTCTGGGATTTTCCCCTGGAGGCTTGGGAACTTCTTTGATGCAGGAGAGCAGGGGCCAAATCCTGGCCTTTAATCTCTGGACTTTGCACTCGTCCAGCTCATAACAGACTGGAAAAATCTGGCTGCTTTGCCAGTTGGCACAAGCCAGCAGTGCCAAAAACTGCTCCTTAAGCACAATGTTGGCTCTAGTTGGCACCAGAGCAGTGTCAGGAGGGACCAGTAACCACATGGGGAAAATCCCAGAATGGCTGGGCTTGGAAAGGACCTTAAAGCTGATCTCCTTGGGACACCTTCCTCCAGACCAGGTTTCTCCAAGGCCCGTCCAACCTGGGTGGGTTCTTTGTGGCTGAGCCACCCTCCAGCACTGGAGAGCAAAGCTGCCTG
The DNA here is from genome assembly GCA_020086605.1 of Lanius collurio. Taxonomy (NCBI): domain Eukaryota; kingdom Metazoa; phylum Chordata; class Aves; order Passeriformes; family Laniidae; genus Lanius; species Lanius collurio. The sequence continues at coordinate 10,378,838 of JACBWW010000027.1, forward strand.
AGTTTATGGTGATGTTTGAACATCCATCTCTCCATGCATCCTGTCAGCAGTTCCCTTCAAGGTGAGAAAAGCATCAGTGATGGCTGGGTGTCTGTGGCTGGAAGGAGGAACAACTGGAGGGGAAAAAAAACCTTCAAAACCCAAACCAAGTCAAACTGGCTTTCAAGAAGATGGAAATCAGCCCACCCTTCAGTCTGCTGAGCCATGTACCCAGCTCTGAGGTACTGCAGTGCCTCAGGGGCTGGGCCTCCAGCACAGCTTCAGAACATGGCTGGGGTCTTCCAGCAAACAACTGGTTTGATTTTGTTCATTATGTTGGGAGGACTGTGGGGGACTGGGGGAGCTCTCAGGCAGGCCCCTGTAGGGGGCTCCTGGCTGTAGGTGGGGCCACAAGGAAATGAGTTCTGGGGTTTTGGTGCTCACCAAGGTCTGTCTGTGATGGTGAAGAGAACCCACACAGAGAGGTGAGGGGGCAGCAGGGGGTGGGAAAGGGACACCTCCGACCCCTTCATGCACCCTTCGGGCCATAAAGCAGCTGCAAAGCTCCCTGCTGGCTCCAGCAGGAGAGGAATGGGGGGCCAGGAGGGGTCACCCCTGCTCTGAGCACGACTTTCCCACAGACCCATTTAGGTAAAAGCCCTCTAAGGCCACCCAGTCCAACTGCCCCCAGCTCTGCCAAGGCCATCACTGACCCATGTCCCCGAGTGCCACATCATCTCTTTTAAATCCCTGCAGGGATGGAGACTCCATCACTGCCCTGGGCAGCTGTTCCAAAGCCTGACCACCCTTTCAATGAAAAGATTTTCCTTGATATCCAACCTAAACCTCCCCTGGCACAGCCTGAGGCCATTTCCTCTTGTCCTACCCCTTGATATCTGGGAAGAGACAAGCCCCCAGCCACATCCCATAAAGGAGGGAGATTCTCCCTAGCCCTGCTGTTGTTGCTCGTGTATTCACAACAGCATTTTTATTGTCTCCTATGGCAGCAGCCAAAGTTCTAGTTGCGCTTTGACCCTTCTTATTTTCTCCCTGCATAGCCCCATGACACCCTTGTAGTTGTCCTAAATTGCCTCCCTGTTCTTCCAAAAGGCATAAATCTTTTATTTTTCCTCAGTTCCAGAGAGAAGTTAAACGAACCCATTTTTCTTCCCCATCTCATCTTCTGGCTCATAGGCACAGCCAGCTCCTGGGCCTTCAGGGTTGGCCTGGCTAACAGAAAGATTTGTGGGGTCCTCCCCAAGGCCATTTAAACATCCATGATGCAAAAGATGTGTCAGATCCCATAAGCTTTTTAATGAACGTAAAGGGTCCCACCCTATATGCATCCAACCTCCTTTTCCATGGTCCAGCATCCCCAAGGAGTTGCTCCCTGCAAATCATCCCTGCCCTGCTGGCATGTGGGAGGAAGGACAAGGGCTGGGCCAGTCCATTCTCTCCAGAACAACCCCACAAGCAACAATTAATGTCTTCATAGTCTGAAGAAAAATGACCAACATAAACTCAGCAGCTCAACTGAACATACACAGTTGCCACAGTGTGAGTTTGAAAAAAGAAAAAACCTTTTGTTAAAGACTTTCCTGACCTCCCACAGAGGGAAGGTCCCATTTCCAAGTGTCCTGGACCTCGCCTGGCTTCTCACTTGGGCTGCTCTGTTTGCTGCCATCCCATCAGTGGCAAAAGGAGCGTGGTCTGGGTTAGACACAACCCCACAGTCTCAGTGCCTGCTGCCTTGGCTGCACCTCTGCAAAGGAAATGGGACTGTCTGAGACTTGTGACAGGATGGGATGGGACGGGCAGATGTGCAGGAAGTTTTGGTGCTCTGGTTTTCCCATGTTGGCCTGGGCAGGCATTAAGCAGCAGAGCAGGGTTACTGCAGTCCCAAATGCTCCTTCCAGGTGCTTCTGGACACGGACAAACAATCACTGGGGCAAAAATGCCTGCAGTCATGCATTGTCTGAGTCAGGAGATGCAACAAAAACCTTCACTGACTTTAATAACTCCCATTAACTTTGATGAGCATCACAGTTCCAGGCTGTGCAGCACTCTGGGAACATTTTGGTTACTGCAGCTGTAACGGGACTGTTCTTTGGGGAATCTGTAAGAGCCAGTTGCTGTGTCTGTCACAGCGGTCGTGTCCCTCCTGCATTGTCTTCTCATTACCTGCAGGAGGTTCAGTTCCCTCTTTTTCCTCTTCTCAATCAAGTTTTGCCAACATTTGGAGATGTGGCCAAGAATCCCACGGGCTCCTGGTGGAGTCTGTCCATCCTCTGACAGGAAAACACCCCCGAGCCTTGCATGGGGACAGTGGTGCCAAAAGGACTCATCCACGTGGGGAATGCTCTGCCTGCCCTGGACAGAGGGCACGTGCCAGGACAGACATCCTGCTCAGCAAGAACACGTCCAGTTCAGCACCTTCCAATGCCCAGATTTCCTCCCAGGCAGGGGATTGTTCCTCTGACAGGCTGGCCCAGGCACGAGGGTGCAGAGTCCCAGCACTGCAAACACTCAGAGCTTCCTCCTGCTGGGTGAGCCCGAGCCAGGTGGGGTGAGGAGAGCAGCTCTGGCAGCTCAGCTGGGACATCCCCTCCTGCCCTGCACCCTGTGCCCCAGCTTGGCCCCTCCCTTCCTGTCCACAGTGGCCAGAGCATCCCTGTGCTGAGCTGGGCCAGCTCAGGAGTGGCCCCTGTGCCCACGGCATCTCCAGAGGGACAGAGAAGCTCCAGCCCCAGCACACTCCTCCTGCTTCAAGCCCACAGATTTTCTTGGCCAGGGGCAGGATTTAAAGGCCACCTCCTTCATCCAGAAACAAAGAGTAGAGGGAAACAATGCACTTTAGCACACAGTTTAAATTAATTTTGGAGAAGTGGTGAAGGTCTGAAATTAAAAACAAACTGCCATGTATGGAATATTTGAGACTCCACAGGCAGCCCCAAGCAAGGGCTTCCCCTCAACAGCACCCACAGCCTCGAGCACAAATCACCACATCAGAACTCCAGGGCTGCCTGCACAGCTCCTTCAGAAGAATAGAGAAAGCAACATCTCCTCCCCCTGTTGTCTGAGGGTGTCAGGGAGTGTGGGGACAAGGCAGCAAAGAAAAATGGTTTAAGCTTCATTTCAGATGAGCTCACATTTCTCAGAACTTATTTTTTCACAGCCTTGTTGGGAAAAAAAGGCAATTTTGGTGCTGCAGCACAAGGCCTGCAGCAGGGCCATGAGCAGCATAGAAATATTTCAGTCCACAAAACAAGAAATGTAACTGCAAATTTATTTTTCTCTTGCCCTCTGTGCCTTATTTTCAAAATTAATCACATCCAGCTTTCCTCCCTGTAATAAACCACCTGACAATCAGGGCACGAACTGCTTTGCCATCAGTCCCACAGTCCTGCTCCTCCCACTGCAATGCTCTCACACCAAAGAAAGAAATACACCAAACTTATGGGATAATTACCCAAAACAGGGCTGGGGAAGAAACAATTAATTTTAAAAGTGATGTGCTTTACTACAGAATGTAGAATTAAGGATGCTGCTTCTGTTAGAAAACACAAAACTTCTGAGCCCAGAGACCACTGTGAGAGATGCAATGGGCTGAAAGGAGAGGGAGGGAGGGATGTACCACACATTTCTGGTGGGTACTGGGCAGAAAAATGCTTCCCACTACAGAGGGAAAGTGCTTTATTTCAGAATTATGCAGGTGTTTGCAATGTGCAAAATGGAAAAAGGATGAACAGCAAGCTCAGGCAGGAAGGAATGAGCCTGGCCTTATAGACAAGGGCAGAGGGAAGTGAGAAAGGGTTTTTCTTCCAGTGAGGAAAACTCAGTTCCCCAGCTCTGTTGGGCAGCAACTCATTTCCAGGGCCAGCTGGAATTTCTACTTCTGTTTAAAGATCTGCTCCCATGGGCTTGGGGCAGACTGACAGACTGACAGACTGACAGCCACTGGGTATGGAGGGTATGTAGGAACACACAGGGCTGTGATACCTACAGGAATGTTTATGTGGAGCTTATCTAAATCCACAGATGATGAAACACCTGCAGGAAAAGCAGTGTTCAGGCTTTCTCTAAAAACTGAAGGCTGGCTGAACGGCCTCTGGAGGCACTTCCCTGTCTTCATCACTGAAACAGATAAAATAATGAAGGAACTAAAATAGTGACTAAAAAAAGCTAAAATAATGAAAGAGCTGCAAACACCAAACTTCTTAGCCCAGGGAGTGGTGAGGTCCCTTCAAAGCAAAGGCTTGTCCAGGTGAGATAATGTTTGTTAAGTCCTGGAACTTGTTTCTCTTTAGGAGAAGGGGATTTCCCTGTAACATCTTCCTTCGAAAGCCTTTTTCCTCCTCCTGTCATGAGATCCTTTAAGCAACTGATCAGATCAGAGCAACCTTTCTGCTCCCTCAGCTCTCTGCATTTGAGGGAAAGGACACAGGGAATTGTGCTCCTTTCTCTGCCATAGGATTTTACTGTTCACCCCAAATCATTTTAGCTGTTAACCCAAACCGGAGCCACTTGAGTTTTCCCAAGGTGCCCAAACCCCTGGAACCAGAGCAAGCTGTGAACTGCCCAATGTCCCTATAAATGCATAGAGCAGAATGAGGAGCAAAGCCAGACAGGTCAAGCCTAACCCTGGCTGCTCCCATGGCCACTGGGAGAATCCAACCCTGTGCAGACTCCAGCTGTGGGCACGGCTGCAAAAGCCTAGGAAAGGCTTTCCCCAGGACAGGCTTATCCTGATCCCCCTGGGAGCTGGGGCCTCTGCCACTCTGGCTACAGACACTGACTTTCACCATGGCAGGAACAATTCAGAAACAGAAAATCCAGCAATTCTTTTAGGAGCTGGAGAGGCTTTGCAGTTTGCTCCCCATCCAGCCTGAATCTGAACTGGTCAATTCTTGTGCAGCTGTTGATTTCTGTTCAACATCTGTGTTCACATCCTTCTCAAAGCCTGGCCTCTCACCTTGGATACTATTGCAGTAATCTGAAGTAAAAACTGAGTACAGGGCCAGAAGAGAGTTGGAGAAATGTTATTTAAAAGAGGAACAGATAAATTCTAATGATTCTCAGCTGTCAGCATCACACTCAACCTCCCATTTTCTTGACTTTCAGGAACTTCCTGCTGTTTCTATTCCTGTGCCTCCTCCACCAGCCACCACCACAGGTCTTTTCACCTGATTAAAGCTCAACACCTCCTGCAATTCGTGACAAACCCTGTCCTGGTAGCAGCAGCTTTGAAAATCTGCTTTTTCCCCTCTCCTTGCAGACAACCCCAGGTGCCCCAGTCTCCCTGAGAAGCTGCCCCAAACCAGGGATCTCAGGGGGAGGTGGCCATGCCTGGAGGACACACTGCTCAATGTCACAGCCCTGGGACCAACCAGAAACTCCCAGCTCTCAATGGAGCCATTTCATAAATGCTCCTCCTTTACCAGCAGTGGTTACAAAATGTGATTAAATTCTTGCTCTGGCCAGAAGCTCCCAGCCATGGAGTTTATTCCCATTGATTTTCATAGTACCCACCAGTGATTGCAGCAGAACAAAAGGACAGGAACCCCAAGGCAGCTGATCCCACTGGATTTGTGCTGAATTAAGGAATGAGATGTTCCCATGACCCTGCTTACTGCAGGGATGTGAGCAAGGTCCCCAACCCTTCAAGCTGCAATCACCTGACAGTGGAGATAAAAGCATGTCCTGACAGAAGGGGGGAATAAAGAGATTATTCTTCCATGGCATCAGTAAATCTAAGGCTGACTGACCAAACCAGCAATGCTCCTGTCTGGTTCTCCCAGCTCCTCCAGGGACAAGTCTCAGGTGATTTTCTCTTGGTTGTTCTGGGCTGGAAGGTGTTTCACATTCACTGCTGGGAAGGAGCAGCCCTGCATTGCTCAGATTACTTGGACCAGGTGGAGAACTGGGCATGGCAAAATCCATGGAGGAGCAGCCCAGATCTTGGTCACACAGGGCCTTTCAGTACCCAAAATCTGGCTCCCACATCTCCACATTGCAAATTTCCAGCCCAAGAGAGAAAAAACCCATGGAGAAACACAGCTCTGCCTCCAGCAGGATGTCTGCACACAGGCCCAGGGCAGCCACAGCTCCCACCTCCTCCTTCTCTGGTAGGAACTCCATCCTTAAGCTGTTTCTCACAGCCAGCTCAAGTAAAAACTCTTTTGCCTCTGAACACAACTGCACTTCAAACTCACATCACCCTCCTAAGAGGCATTTTTGTTCATACAACACTTCTTCAATGCACTCTGGAAGTTTTTTTCTAAGAAAAATAAAGCCCAACCAATTTCTTCTCCTAGACACAGACTTTTCCTGCCTTAGGGAGGTCATTCCTCAACGAGATCCGAGCCTACAGCTCAGGATGCTGCACTCAGATGTTACGTCATTAAAAGCCCTGAGAGTTTCATGCACAGACTCAAGGCACATCTACAAAACACACCCATGAAACTCTCCTGCAAGCCAGAGCTCACAGCTGAGAGGTTGGAGCAATTATTTATTCCTTTATTAACTTGCATCTTTTTGATCCAATTTCACTAAATCAAACTTCATTCAAAGCACTGAAATACAGCACCAGCTCAAGGCCACATTCTACTTTTTAAAAGTATGTTAAAGGCATTTGACCCAGGGAAAAACAAGCATTTTAGAACAAAGTATCAATGTTATTCAACTATTCCAGGGTGTCCCACCAGCAAGTCACCAGAACAAAAAAGCAACTTGCACTTCTCCAAGGTTTTACTCCCAACAGGAGACTCTTTGCTAGAGGAAAAAACAATACAACAGTGATGGTACAAGAGGCACTGATCCTGGCTTTATTCACTTTAAGATACATCCAACATTGTTATAGCTCACTTGAAATTCAAAATGCTTTTAAGAAACCAACCATAAAACCTTGATTTTTCACCTTACAGTGCTGTCAAAGTTTTCAAATAGCAAGTGAGTGACTTCCCAGCAATACTGTGCTCTGTGTTAACATACAAAGGTTAAAACTTAGTAGAAACCCTTCAAGTTGTGGTGTTTGCTGTATTGCCTGCAGAAGGACCAGTTCCTCTGCAGAGGAGGCTGCTCCCCTGACCTGCAGGGGTGGGTGCCCGGGGCCCTGAGCTGCTGCACCTTTCCCTCCCCCTGGGACATGTTGGCAATCAAGTGACAACTGTCCCCACTTCTGCAGCCCAGGGGGGAACTTCACTGCCCATTTGCATCTTTGTACTCCCCAGCTGGAACAATTTCTACACAAAAGCCAGCGAGGACAGCACCGGGTGCCCCCCTCGAGGTCACTGACACTGCCAGCAGAGGAAGGGCAGGGGAAGATCCTGAAGCAAAAAGTGTTAAATTTGGAACCCAAATTACTTGGCAGTGTCCCCTGCAAATTCGAGATTTATAGAAGACTGTGTTGCAGTCACCATACAATGACATTTAGACCTACTACTTTTTTTTCTGCATTTAGGTTCTTTTTAAAGTGATGAAGAGTGCAGGACTTCAGAAATATAAACATTTCTCTATTAGAAATTGCAAAATTTAGTACTATGACACTATGAAAACTTACAGTACAGTTTATTGATTCTGTGTTAAGACTCAGCATCAACCTGGTGTCTGAACTCCCCCAGAGCTATTTATGCCTAATGAAGCAGTATGAGCATGCCCTGAGCCCCTGTCTGTGCACAATGCACCCATGGCTGTACAAGCAGGAGCAGGGCTCATGTTGGCCTGTCAGCCCTGGCACTCTGTGACTGGTTTCTCTGTTCCATGACAGCAGAACTAAAATAAGTCTGTTATGTAAAAGCAAAATAATCTTTATATTAAAACTTCATTCTGGGTCTTGGACATAGCTCAGTGACAAGATCTGCAGAACAATACGCCAACCATTCCCACCAGTGTTGGAAGAGGAAACTGAAGGAAAAATCCAAATCCAAGACACTCACTGTTATAGTATCTTTAATTTATCTCATGTTTTACAGAAGTCTGAACGGATTAAAAAGCACCTCCTTTCCCATCACGCTCCTTACAGTTGGTAAAATATATTCAATGAGCAAATGTATGTGAACAGCTTGAGGATCTGCATCTTGCAAGGATTTCACAGACCAATCAATCAAAAGCCAAATTTCTTGTTGTTTTTACAACCTCGCTTTAATACAATTGTAAATCCACTCCGATTGTAAACCTGTCCAGTGCCTTCTCCCCAGAACACTTTGCCACCTCCAGTGTTGATTAGCAAACCTAGTTAGCTTTGGCACGGAGCTGTGCTCTCTTGCCTGTGACAGCCTGGAAGCCTGTTTTGATGCTGGCCACGGAGCAGCGGGAGTGGCAGGTCTCACACTGCAGGAAGTATAACCGGGTGTCCTTCTGCAGGATGGTGTCGGGGGAGCGGCACGTGTGGCAGGTGACATACTCCTCTGCAGGGAAGGAACAGGCAGTTAATGCAGCAGCAGCAGCTGGGGGACAGCTGCCCTGAAAAGCTCTTCAAACACACCCACCATCTCAAAAGAGGCTGATTATGAAAACCTAAAAACTGCCCCTGGTTAACAAAGAGGAGGTTTCTTGTGGGACATTATGCACTGACATGGGTGTTTGAAAATGAACAGCCAGGACAGACTTCCCACTGCTGTTCCCCAGGTTCCTCTGCTGAAGCAGCAGCCCCAGGTGTCAGCAATGCTGGCACTGACACAGCACTAAAGCAGCAGTTCTGTGACAGAACCTGAGTCCTCTGACCAGCAGTGACACACACACACTGCATCTGTCAATTCATGGGTACAACAGACTGCAAAATCAACAATTACTGATGTGCACAGTCCTCATCAAAGCCAAGATACCAAACTCAGATGAAAACAAGCAGTTCTCAAATGCTCTGTTTTCCTTGGCATGTTTTAGTGCAGGACTGAGCACAGCCCATGTGGTGTAACCATGGCAGAACCACCTGTACTTGCATTACTCCATGATAAAGGGAAATTGTGGCTCCTCAGCCTTCTCCATGGTGGGCACACACCTGGGCATCACAAGGGGCCTGAGAGAAATCTGGAGTGGGAAAGGAACTTCTACTTACTGATATATCTTCTCAAGACATTTTCTATCTGTTTTTGCTGGAATCTTCCTTTGATTACCAGTTGGTTGTTACCATCTATTGAACCACTAATTGGAAAGAGAAAATTAATTATTTCATTTGCAGGTGTGAAGTGTTAAAACAAATCAGGAACATGAAGCAAGGTAAGGATGTGTTCTTCAAGAAAAGCACAGCCAGAATTACTTTGGGGGGGGGGAAATGCAAAATTCTGAGGTATTTAGAGCTACTTCCTACAGGAAGTTTTGCCCAGGCACAACCTGCTTATCTCATGGGAGTGAACAAGTCCTTTCCCTAGGACTTGGAGAAGAGGACTCTGTGCCTCCTCACTAAAATGTTCTCTCCTCGATCACCCAGCACAGCACTGAAGTGCAGGGAACAAAAGCCCCATGTTCCAGCACATGTATAAAGATCTAATCCCAAAAATTTTATATTTGATCAATATTGACCCTAAGCACACCCACAGCCTTACCTTGTACCCAATTCTGCCAACAAAAATGCCAGGAGATGTTTCGGCTGACGATGTAATCTAAAAATAAAGTAAGGAAATGTTTAACCTTCCCCCTTCAGAGAAATTTTGTATTTATACAGGACTGGCAGGGGAAATCCAACTTCAGTCACCAAGTTTCAAAGGGAGCAGTGCCAGAGGGTCTGCACCAAAGAGTACACACACACAGTGACTGAGGACACAAGAAACCTGAGCAGTCCACACAAAAAACCCTCCCACCATCCCCACCAAACCAAACTCAAAATTACAGCAACTGGCAAACAGAAGATTTCTAATCGAGATTTTTCATTCCAATTGTCCCAGCCTCTGAAAAAATGTTAATAGCTACCATTAAAAACTCCCTTTAGTACACAACCCAGACCCTCAGCAGGGTTTCACCAGGCCTGTTTTCTGGCACATTTATGAGACCAATCATATCTGCATTCCCAGAAGTGCTCACAAAGAACAGAGCTGTCTTCACAACACATAATTAAGACATAGATATCACTGCAGAAAACAGTGGGAAAACATTACTGGAGTCCACCCCATTTACATAGAGAAGAGTATTTGTAATTAGCTCAAATTAGAAAGAAGTTTTCCCACCCTTCTCCTCAACGCTTGCACATAAATATCACTGGGAACCCAACTTGATAGAAGCCAATGAACTCACCAAGTTTCAGCCCAAGAGCCCATGTACCATTTTCGTAATTTAAGTATAAAATTAGAAATTATCTCAATAAATCATTTTCAGAAATATCTTCTCACAGAGAAGTGCAATGAGCTCTCTGACTGAAATAGCTTCCACTCCTGGTTTGCCACAGCCCCTTGCCAGAAAACGCTGCCTTCCACACAGGAGCACAGAGCAGTGCATCCACCTGCTATTCCTGGGGAATCCAAAGAGGAAACTTACAATTTGCAGATATCTGTGAAGTTGACAAAAGATGTTTTCTTGGTCCCTACTCTCACAACCTGCGGGGGCTTCATGACAAATTTCCTCTTCTCTCCAGCCACCATGTCCGGGTTCTTTTCCCGCATGATATTAAAAACTCTATTGAGCAACTGCAAAAGAAGGGATCACACCCACGTGAGCACCTGCCATGCCTCAAAGCACCTCACCTCCAAAAGCCACCTGAAACAGCACTCACAGGGAATATCAGATTACCTTTGCCTAAGAGCATTTCCCCACCTGCTTCAGAACACACTTAAAATGTTCTGATAAATGCAAAATCCCAGCACTGTTTCCCCAGGGATTTGCTCTGCCCATGGCAGAGGTGTCTGAACTGTGACCAATATTGCCCCATATGAAAATGGCTGTGATAGAAGACATGCTTTGTTAGCTGTCTGCTCATGAGCTTCTGACTGCAAGTCCTTTACTTTGAAGTTACAAATAGGAAATATGAGCATAAGGCTCTACTGATGCAGATGGACATGGAAAATATGTTTTTAATGTCTCTGGAACTTTACCTCATCATATGTGTAGTCCCTTTCTGAGCCTGCCCACGCAGGTCCTGACTGAAGGCTAAAAGAAATTCCATCATCTTTTTTGCTATCTTCATCCTCAAATGCTGTAAAGAAAGGTTTTGGGGATTCATTAAAAAACATTCTTTAACCTCATGTTTACACGAAATAAAATTCCACTAAGATGTGGACTCAAGTCTTCTCTGTTTGCCAAGAACAAGGGACAACAGCACTCATGGGAAATTTATATACTGCTTTTATAGAACACTTCTCTGATAAATTCTGGAACAAAGAAAGCACTTGAACAGAACTTATTCACATTCAAGGTAGACTACATTTCACTTTTGACATCTCACTGAGCTAGGTTATACCTTCATCCTTCTCCATTATCTCATCTTCATCTGGAAACTTCACATTCTTCTTTTTCTTCTTTTTATTGCCCAGCATGATATCAAGGTCATCTTCAGGTTCTACTGTCTCTGGCACATCTCCTTCAATTTTTAACTCCTGCAAAGAAGTAAGACTGTAGTTTATCCAGTGTTAAACAGACCTCCACTGCACAGCACCAGAAATAATACCAGCTGCACACTACAGAGGTGAATACTGGTAACATCCACCACAGCCCTGGAACCCAACAGGTGAGAACAGAATTCCAGCATGTTCAAGAGAGCCCTGTACTGCTGCCATGAGCAGGGACAGATTTGCACTTTCTGGCTTAACTTCTGGCTAGCCAGGAACAAGGTCAGGCCATACTTAAGGGCAGCAGCCATCTGAGGGCAGGAGGGAACAAAACACCCTTCGTGGCAGGCAGTAAGGGAAAGCAAAGCTGTGCTACTCCAGTTTGCTATCACAGTTCTGTACACTGAAAGAACACAGAGCAAGTAATTTGTCTTCTGGGGTAGATCAGAGGAACATTTTCTTCCCCAAAAGCCAGAATCTGAAGAGGAGGTTTATATATAATGTAACATTTCTCTGTCCTCTTGCTCTCTGGGCTTGCCAGTTGCACTGACATGTGATACAAAAACACTACTTGGAATAAAACTTGAGAAGAGTAAAAATATCTTGTACACCTTCAGAAACACAGCACAGTAGCCAATCTTTTTTAAAGAAAACACCAGAGTGAAAACAGATTTCTTGGCAGATATGTGCACTTCATTTGAAGGGCTGGCCTTTGGAGGACTGTTCTGTGTGTGGCTTCTGACATCCAGGTACCTCTCTAACCCCAAAAGACAACTAACTTTGAGGTTCACCAACCCTTCCTACACACTGCTGAATTATTTTCTCTTTGTGAAGAGCAGGCAGGTTTTTCCACTTCTGGACAAAAAGCCCAGGCAGGAGCAACAAGATCATCAAAAAAATTAAAGCTATGTAAAGTTTAAATGTAAATTATGAACTGCATTAAGACAAAATGACAGACTTGAAACAACTCCTGCACTGCTAAACTCAAGAAAATGAATGCAAGAGAGTTTTCAGCCAAAGTCAAGTTATGTAAACAAACCTTTACACCTTCTTCTGCTTCGTCTATATCAAATATCTTTTTTGTTTTTTTCTTCTTTTTCTTTTGATTGAAGAAGTTTAAATCATCCAAGTCATCTGTTGTATCTAAAGAACAAAGGATTGCCTAAAGAAGTGTAACTGTAGAAACAGTTCAGACATTAAGGTTTCTAATTTGCATCCAAACCTTTAAAACATTACAGTAAGACCCGAGCAACAATCTGTAACCCCTGGGGATATCCTTCAGATTTTGAAGAGATTATTCCCCTCTGTACCCAAATACTGTTTTAGTTTTTAGTTAGTTTTAGGTGTATTTTGATTCTTTAAATGTTTAATCTTTCTTTCTGCTGTACAAGATAAATTAGTCACCTTTTTTTATTAGATATGCTTGGACAAAGAAAATGAGATGGGTAGGAGGAAGGTACAGTTTCTTTAGTCTACAGTAGGAGCCAATTTTATCAACAAATGGGATTTAAGTTAATGGCACTCCGAATTAGGTGATCTTGAAATGACATTGGCCTCAATTTAAAAAGCAAGGTTTTATACACAATCACACACTTATTTCCTGAAAGATTCCAAAGAACACTCTGGTTCTAACATTCAGAATTGTCCAAAAACTAGAAACTCCTTTAAACATGTTTCTGTTATTCACACTATTGCTTAATTGTTCAAATGATCAAGAGCCATATTTGTGGAATTACTGCAACAACTGCACGTCGAAAATTTAAAACTCCACACTATTTTAGAGTCTCTTTCCACTGCCTCACACAAAAGACTGTTTGAGTCAGAAAAATGGAAATTACATAAGCCCCTGGGAGCTTGGTGATGTCTGTGAACGTGACTCCAAGCAGGAGGGCAATCTGCCCTCCAAACAAGCAGCAGAGATTACTCACAAATCTCTGAACAAACCAGAGCTCTCACTTTATACTCTGGGATGCCAAACTCTTGAAACAGGCTTTGTAGTTTCAAAACAGCACCTTTGAGAGTTTATCCACATGGATTCACTTTACCTTTCTTCCTGCTGTCTTCTTCATCTGCTTCAACATCTTTGTCTTCTGTTGGCTCTGGCTCAACTTCCTTTGTTTCTGATTGCTGAGTCTCTTCCATTTGTGTGTCTCCTCCTCCTTCCTCATCCAGCATAAAGGGCTTCTTCTTTTTCTTCTTCTTCTTGCTCATAGTAGGATCGAAAATCATCTGTAAAAGTAAAGAGTTCCTCAGCAGCTCAGTAATCACCCCTCATTTAATATTTGTAACACTTTTCCCAAACGGGTCTTTGGCTTCAAGCTCAACTGTGTCAATTACAAGGGAAAACTGATGGAATTCACAGCTTCTACTACTTTTCCTGCAGTCCAAGTTTCCTGACATCTGCTTATTAGTGCAGCTGAAAATACATTAGAGCTGTGCCTCTCTGACAGACTGGCTACCATCTCTATTTTATGACCATTGTGGACTCCAATTTTGCAGTAATACAGCACCACTCAACATCAGAAGAAAATTTAACCCCACCAAAGCACACAGTCCACATCACTTCCACTTGTGAGACACATTCATTCCCAGATTTATTAAAGGTAAAATTTGCCAACTGTCTTGACAGGAACACTCTGGATGAGGGGGAAACCTAGAAGGAGATGGTGATACAGCAAGACCTGCATCAGCTCTGAACACTGTGAAATGGCAAAGGTCTCACACCCTTTTCCCTCCCCAGAAGTGAGAAACTGAACCTCAGACACCAAGTGATTAAAAGCTGTTAATGAGCTCTTTAGCCAGCAAAGCAGCTTAATTTCCTTGTCTGGCTGTGAAGAAGGCACTAACCCCAGACTCCCTTTTAACCTATTCATCATCTGCAGACCTGAGGGATTTTTTCCAACACAGTAAAGCCTTTTGTTTCACTTCAGTCACAGGCTGACATCCCAGCTGTTGGTCAGTTTGTTACACTCATCTGCCTGGATTGTCACACCACAGCATATGTTAAACACAACAATTTCAGACACCTTCTCCAATGTTTTTCATCCAGTAATGGAAGAATGTTCTCACAGAGTTGTAGTTCACCATCATGAGCACCCTCACTCAGGAAAGGACAAGCACTTCACCAAGCAGCAGTTCTCCAGCTTCCTGCTCAGCTACACCCTGAGGTCTGGTGGTTGCCCTCTCCCCACAACACAACCTTTCCCTGCACTTCTCATTCTCCTACACATGCTATTCTTGGGATATTCTCCCCATTTTCTGAAACAGACATTCCATAAAGGCTCTACTAAAGGCAGCAAACTGCTCATATGGGTGTCTGAAGCACAACATCCCCAAAGCCTGCACATACACGGGACACTGAGGCTTTCAAACTGCTGAAATGTGTCTTTAGTTGCACAGGCTGTGCTGGAATGATCTTCAAAAGAGTTCTGCCAGAGGGCTTTCCTCTGCTGCTTCCTTAGATAGTGGT
>JACBWW010000027.1:10448617-10502546 GCA_020086605.1 Lanius collurio
ACATCCATGTTTTTTGTGGGTGGAATGTATTTGCTTAAAAGAAAAACTAAGAAAGTGGCCCATTCCCAGTAGGGAACCATCCAGTGGCCCATAGTGAATCATCAGATGTAACATATGTTACTACATATATATAATATGTAGTAACATATGTTACATCTGATGATTCACTATGGGCCACTGGATGGTTCCCTACTGGGAATGGGCCACTTTCTTAGTTTTTGTTTTAAGTAAATACATTCCACCCACAAAAAACATGGATGTCTCTGTGAGCTGAGCCTTCCTAGAGTGCTCCCCCTAAAGAATGTCCCTGCTGCCATCAGCAGCTGGATCTGGGACCTGCAGCTGCTCCGAGCAGCCTTTTAGGGTTTCTTTCCACTGGTGCAGGAAATGCCTCAGTTCTGGGCACTTTTGAAAAGTTCATGGCCAAATTAATTTAAAATTAAGAGGCTGATATGCACACCCACACATTTTAAACTGGGATATTTCTACTGTCAGGACAAAACCCATATTTTATATTTTGCTAAACAGTTAAAATTACAATGTTGAATGGATTTGAAATGCTTAATTCAATACTATCTGTAATGTAACGCCTTTCTCGTTATCCCAGGTTGTTTTTTTAATGGTGTGAGCATTTCAAAATGCAGAGAGAAAAGGTGTAGTGAGTGTTCCCTTCAGAGAGTGCTGCCTTCTGTTTCCTAATGACTGAAATGTAATACACTTAGTGCAAATTAAATAAAAGTTTAACCACCGGAAGGAAGAAATTTGAAATTGTGTGATTTGAAAGAAAAAAATAAGACTATTCCTCTCAGGTTTGGGGGTTTTTCCATAAAATTTGCTTTTTTAAAGGAATGTAAGTCATATTTTAAAAATAAGAGAGTTAATACTACTTCTATGCAAATATCCTCCACGAGCATGCACACCTAATTAACAAAGTGATAATTATTTAGTCGAGGATTTTAGTAGGTGTTTAGTCTGCAAAATACCAGGGGCTAATTCATGTCTGCATCTCTGCTTCTGTGTCTGTGTGCAACAGATCGAAGGGAGTGCTAAAGAAAAAAATCTGTATTTGAGCTTCTAAAATCCTTCCGTTTTCAGTGAATTGGGTTTTTTTTCAGTACAAGAAAAATGGAAGATAACGAGGGAAAATACTCTGTTACCACTTGTGTGTTTTTGCATTTGGACTAGAACGCTGTGAAAGCTTTCTGAGCCCGCCTCAGTGGGGAAAAAAATAATTATTCTGTGAAGTGGGAGATGCATCAGGAAGTGAAACTCTTACGTCTGTAAAGCAAACACGAGATGTTCTTGGGGGTGGGGAAACCCAAACCAGAACGAATAACCAAAGAAAAACCAAACCTGACTAAAACCAACAACAACAAAGGCTCCAAACCACCACCAAAACCAAAGGACAAAAATCCCCCCTCAAGCACTAATAAGCATCAAAAGACCTTTTTTTTCGATAGAGATTGGTTAAACTGTTTAAATGAGAGACTTCAGACTATCCAAATAAAGGGGCAGGGATTCCAGAGGGGCAGGCAGGAGGCAGAGCTGTGATGCCTCTGCAGGACCTTCCCTGGCTCGGGCAGAGTTTCTCACATTAAGAAAATGCCCAGAAACTCCGAAATTTCCAAGCACAGCAGCAAAGGCACTTTAGAACACAGGGAGTTCTCCTCTGCATTCGCGGGGTGGCTGAAAAGCAGCAGAAAGAGAGCTGTGAAGTATAGATGGAGAAATAAAGCAGGGAAAAATAGACAAAAATCTGGACAACAGAGAGAAATGATTCCCTTTTGGAAAATAACAGCTGTAAAAAAATGACCCATGCAATTGTTCATTTTCCGACGATTGCAGGGACTATAAAATTGATAGATTTGCTGCAGAAATTGATGTTAAAAGAAAAATTCTGGTGTTGCAAACAGCAATCAGAAATGATCTCTGCATTTTGTATCTTGTTAGCTGTGTAAAGCAACCATTGCTTGCTGAACTCGCACAAAATTAAAGAATATTAAGAATACTAAAGGAAGACTGGACAATAGGATATGTGTAGTGTAGAATTAGTTTTTGTGAGGTGCTACAGAGAACACTGACAGAGCAAGTTAGAAAAATAATTACAGTCTGATCTTAAAAGTGAAATAGTATCACTCCTAAAATAGGTAAAATCGAATCCCTCGTCTTTCTGGAGTTATGAAAGCATCAGGAAAATAAATATTTATTTCAACAATGTATCATCATTTTATTTACTGCACTTAGGGAAATAAAATAATGTTCCTAATTGATTGGAACAGTGTAAAAATACAGCTTAGGAACTGTACGTTGGTAATGTTAAAATCATGTAATAAAAGAGTGGACAGAGATAATATAACATCTAAAATAATTTCAGGAAAAAAAACCTTACAAGTAGACTAAACGAAAAAGCAAAATTTGCAACAAAAAAAAACCCTGAAGAGGCAGAAACACCAAACGGAATCGAAACAACCTAAAGCACGGGCAGTGCCTGGAAAAGAAGGATTTGCAGTAAACAAATGGGGAAGAGCAAAATGGTAAAACCAACAAAGCTGAGAGAGTTTTAAAACTTCAGTGCTCGCCAGACCCGTGAGGGAGACCTGCAGCGCTGCTCTGAGCTCCAGGGAGGCGAACCTCCCGGCGCTGAGCGGCAGGGAAGCGGGGTCGGTTCCGCCCGGGGCGGGGTGCGAGGGGAATGCGCTGCGGAGGGGTTTAAGGGGTTTGGTCCTACCGAAGCAGAAGGGTGCTGAGCCGCCCAGCAGCGCCCAGCGCCGCTCTCCCGCGTCCCGCGGAGCCGCAGGGCAGCGGCACAGCCTCGGCACCGCTCCCGCCTTATCCCGAGCGCGGGGCAGCAGCGGCGGCCGAAGCCGAGGGAGGATGGCCGCTCTATTCGGCTTCAATTTCTGCTTGTTCTCAGCTCCCCTCCCCACCTTAGCCTCTCTTTCCACCTCCTCCCCATGACCCCCCTTCTCTCTGCTCTCTCGGGGGATAAAACCCCAGCAGAACGTTGGCCCTCAGCCCCTCCTTTTTCCTCCCGTCTGAAACCCTTGAGGACAGACCTGCTCCCGCCGTCTTCCGGCACGGGCGGTTCCAGCTGAGACTTTCCTGTCGCTCAGGTAGAAGGGGACAGATAGCAGGGGAAGGAACAGACCTGCCGATCGAACCCCATTTGCTGTGCTGCACAGGGCTTGTTTGGGGCTCCTTGCTGTGGGACTCCCTGTGTGGCGGGCTCGCTCCCCGGGCAGATCCCTGGGAACGCCGGGCATCCACACGAGCAGCTCCTCAGCCCTTCCCCAAGCAGGAAGACTGGGAGTTTTTAATCGATTAACTCCACTCTAACGAGATAGTTCTGTGGAATCTCTAAAAAGTCAAAGTACCACGGAGGACAGGCTTTTTTTCTTAAGCTTGATAAAGGTGTGTGCAAAGACCCAATGAGTTTACCCGAATGTGGATGCGATTATCCAAAACACACCAAACATGTCCCTTCATAATTTCAAGGGTTACATTACGCACCTTCGTGTACATTAATACTTTTTGTTGGCCATTTTGCAGCCACGTGCATGTCATGTGTGCCCTGAGAGTTGGTTTTTTGGGTTTTTTATGCCTACTTGGATAAGTTCTGTGCGAGGCAATAGAAACAAGGAATGGTTGAGAGCTCTTCAGCTGCTGACAACACTGCTCGTGTTTGCAGCGTGGGGCACCAAAAGCTTCAGACTGGAAGGAATGACGAAGCAGCAATGGGTTTTTCAGAATGATCAAATATGATTCAACAGCCTCAAGAGTGGTTGTATAATAGAAGTTACATGAGGGGTTGAAGCTCTGATACGAAATAAAACTGCAGCCCCCTTGCATTTCTCTATCTTATTAACAAGGCTGTATTTTTAATGCTAAGGATCTCATCAGGACTATTCTGGGGTTGGAAAAATGCTTCTTTGGGAGGTCTTTTTATTACTTTTTTTTTGTTTCTCTCAGTCAGTGTCCCAAACTGTGGCAGTTTTGTTGAGAAAGATGATAGTCAAGTACATGAGCTGACTTTACAAAGTTTGAACAATTTGCAAAAAATCCATGGGGACATGGGAGTTGCTGCCTTGGGGCAGGAACCACCCCTTACAACCCTCAGACTGGAAAATTTTGTAAATATCTAAAGTTTATTTTCTTTTTTATGGCTTCTGATTGAAGGCACTAGCAGTTTGTGACATTGCAGTGTTTTAGAGTGCAGAACATCTGCTGAAGGAGATACACGGGGCTGAGCCTGTGTTCCTTCCAAAAAGCATCCAGAATGTTGGCTGGGATCCTGGGACACTTAGGGATTACCCACCAACGGAATTCCTGTATGAACGAAAGATGTGTCCAGCCACCAGAGATGTGGGGGACAAAATGGGACTTCAGCGAGTGCTTGGGAAGCAACTTTTGAGGGACCAGGTGGAGAGCAAATTTATGAGGAAAAATACCCGAGTGGTGCTCAGAGAAGCTTCTCAGAGGAGCTGTGGGAAGACAGCTGGAACTGGAGCAGGGACACAGACTTACATGAACATATGGAATTTCTGAGGCTCTTGAGAGATGTTTTTCCCTCGTTCTCTGCTTCACTTTAGTTTGGTGATGGGTTTGAAATGAGGCACAGTGGTGGAACTGGCTGAATTCCAGAGGGTTGGGATGTTACTTTCTAAAATTGGCATTTATCACATGAAAAACTTCAACAGCAACCAAATCCTTAATCTGAAAGCATTTCAATTACAAAACTTTATGTGCTGATGTCTGCAGGGGAATTTACAGCATTAGCAGCCTCTCTTTTGAAATTGCAATTTCAAAGTTCAAGTTGTAAATTTTCTGATTTTTTAATCCCATTTAAAAGATAAGCTTAGTCTAAGTTTCCCATAACAAACCCAGTATGTTTCAGACACTGCTGTTATTTAAATTGGGGTCAAATTTTGTTCTTAGCTTTCCTCCCAGTCTTAAGGCCCTGAATTTACATCTCATTATGTCGCAAACATTTATGGGACACAATTAATTTTCTCATTTAAAAGAGAAAGATATCCTAGGGATTTGTTCTGTGCTGCTTTGTAAAGAAACTCCATTGTCATGGTGTAGTTCGAGTTGTCAGATGTGATGCAGAAAGCCTGGTTTGCATTCACTGTCCCAGTCTTGTAAAAATTTGGTGTCTGAGCACATTTGGGCCTCTTTATCTCAGTCAGTGTTTCATTTTTCTCCCTGTTTGGCTTTTTTTATTTTCTATTCTTTGGCAGTTACAACAAAATCAATGTATTTTGCCTTTTCTTATTCCCCTTGTTCCATAGTTAGTACATCTTGGCTTTTCCTCCTCCTCTTTTGTACATGAATATTTTCCTCTGTGATATTTGTTTTCCTTAATTTTTCCAGCCAGCAGTTTCCTTTCCTCTCTGATATATTTTCAGACTTTCCTTTATCCACTGGTCTTTATCTGTCTTTTCTTTATTCACCTCATTTTTTTCCTAATATCCATGCTTTTTGATGTCTCTCAATTCCCCCCATTTTGTCAACCTCTCCATCTTCTCATAATTTCTTGTGGCTGCTTCACCATGCCCTTTTATCCTTCTTTGTTCTCTGACTCCTTTGTGCCACCTCCTCCCTGTACCTTCCCCTTGAGCCTCTCCCTGCAGACGCAATTAGTGGCATTAGGAATGGGATGGGACAAAAAGTCCCCACAAGGATCTGGGTGCACACGGGGTCTGTTTGCATTCACAGCAGGGTGAGCGTGCACCCATCATCTGCAAAGTCCTTTGAATGGTCTGTGCATTGTTACAGATCACGTGTTTTAATGGCCTTGTACTGTCTCATAAAAGGATCTGAAGTCTTTCATGGTGTGTTGGTTTTGCACAGCCTGGTTTTTGGTAGTGGGGGGACAGAGAGGAAGCTTCTGTGAGAAGCTGCTGGAAGCTTCCACCATATCCAGCAGAGCCAATCCCTGATGGCTCTGAAGATGGACATGCTGCTGGCCAAGGCTGGGCCAATTACGGATGATGTAACACCTCTGTGATAACAGATTTCAGAAGCAATCAAAACAAAGTGGGGGCACAATCTTTTCTACCCAGAGAAGAGGAGGAGGTGAGAAAATGTAAGGGAAACAACATGGCAACACCAAGGTCAGTGGAGAAGGAGGGGGAGGAGGCGCTCCAGGTGCCCAAGCCGAGATTCCTCTGCAGGCCGTGGTGAGGACCATGGTGAAGCAGGTTGTTCCCTGCAGTCCATGGGGATCCACGGGGGTGCAGAGATCCACCCACAGCCCCCGGGGGAGCTGCCCGTGCCAGGGCCCGTGGATGCCTGGTGGAGGCTGTGTTCCAGTGGGAGTCCCGGTGCAGAGAGAGGGCCCTGCTCCCAGGCTGGAGCAGCCTGGCCTTGGAGGACTGCACCCCAAGGAAGAGTGGCCCACGTCGCAGCAGTTTTGGGAGGACTCTGTGCCCGTGGGAGGGACTCACGCTGCAGCAGGTTTGGCAGGACTGCTGCTCATGAGAGTGGACCCACGCTGGAGAAGTTCACGGAGAAGTCTCCATGGGAGAGACCCCACGGCCACACAGGGGAAGGATTCCTCTCCCTGAGCAGTGGAAGGAAAATGTCAGGTGATGAACTGACCATAACCCCCAGGCCCTGTCTCCCTGCACTGTTGGTGGGAAGGAGGGAGGGGCTGGGGGAAGAAAAGGTGTTTTTTAAGGGTTTATTTCTCATTATTCTCCTCTGATTTTGTTTGTAATAAATTCGTTTTGTACCTCTAAGTTGAGCCTGCTTTGCCCTTGGAGTCTTTTCTCCTCATCCTTAACTCATGAAACCTTTTGTTAATTTTTCTTACCTCTGCCCAGTTGTGGCAGGGGAGGGAGAGGGAGCGACTTTTGTGGGTGCCTGGCATTTGACCAGTGTCAAACCACGACGCATGGGTATATGAGATCTGACTTCTCACAGCAACATCTCTTTGATTTTTGGAATCAATTTCTTGTGACAAAAAGCAGCTGAGCCTTCCTTGGTTTGCTGCATTTGTAGTACAGTGCAAGAATCTTAATTTACTAATAATTTATTAACCTTTATCTCAGTTGCAAATACTTTTATTGGGAGAACTGCTAATCTGAAAACTTTCCCATCTTGGCTTAAAAGATGTTTTTTCCTAATATATAAATAAGGAAGTGAAATTAAAATTGCTGTTGTTCACAAGTCTGCCACAGGTTTCAGTAGGCAGAAAATTCTCTGTTTCTGTGACATGCCAATATTATCAGATGATCTAAAAGTATGTAATGGAAGGACCATCTGAAGGGCCACTAACAGATTTCACATGATTGTGCTGCTCACTCCTAAGAGGAGAAAGAATATGAGTTTTTGCACAGCAGAACAGTGCAAGGATGGGAAACTCTGATGGAGCAAAATCAAATTTCAGCATTTGCACGCTTTGAGATTTGGTTTGTTTTTTTAAAATCCAGGCTGCTTCTCCTGGAAGAACAAGCTCTAAAACCTCCGTACTTGATAATAGCTTTCTTTCATCCTCTAATATTAAATGACAGCACTGAGAATATGCAATATCAAGTCATGAAGCATCTTGTACTGGTCATCTAATGAGTCTGCTGTGATGTAAATAAAACAAACCCAGCATTAACTTAGATGTGAAATTCACTGCAGTTGAGATAAGCAAAGCCAAAGAACAAAAGTTCTAGTTGATTAGAATGAGATGAAATTAATATCCAGATTGTTGTAAACTCTGAGCAATTAGCTTAAAAGATTATCCAAAGAAGATATGGATAATTGGGTTCAGCACCCTTGAAGATCACTTATGTTTCTTGAGACAATAAATCATTTGTGCTTTGAAGCTGCTTCCCTTCTCAATCAGCCCCATATGAGAAGAGCTGTTCATCTGATAATTTACTTGTCAAGGCATGACAAAAGCAGCAAGAAATGTGGGTGATTTAAGAGATGAATTTGTCCTGGTGGCTTTCAAGGAACTTAACCACTGTAATGGAGATCAAACACATCTCTGAAACAGTTCAGTCTGAGCCAGGGATCACATGATAGAAGAAACTAAGCAGGGCAGGAATTATTATCTTATTTTATGCAAGGTGTCTAGAGAAAGATAAAACCTGTGTATGCACACATAGAGCACTGTGCTCCAGACCCAGGTGCAATGCAGTTCTCTACTTAAAATACGTATGTACAGAAGCAAACAACACAATCACAGATTATCCTGAGCTGGGAGGGACCCACAGGACCATCCAGCCCAGCCCCTGGCCCTGCACAGACCCCCCAACAGCCCCACCCTGGGCATCCCTGGCAGCGCTGCCCAAACGCTCCTGGAGCTCTGGCAGCCTCAGTGCCCATTCCCTGGGGAGCCTGGGCAGTGCCAGCACCCTCTGGGGAAGAACCTTTCTTTTCCAGCTCCAGCTGTTCCCTGGGTTCTGTCCCTGTCACAGAGAGCAGAGATTGGAGCTGCCCCTCTGCTGCCCCTTGGGAGGATGTTGAAGACCCCAGTGAGGTCTCCCCTCAGGCTCTTCTCCAGCTGAACAGACCAAGTGCCCTCAGCTGCTCCTATGGCTCCTCCAGACCCTTCTTCATCCTTGTGGCCTCCTTTAGATGCTCTCTAAGGGCTTAATGTCTTTTTTTATATTGTGGTGCCCAAACCGTCCCCAGGACTGGAGGTGAGGCCTCTGCAGAGCACAGCAGGACAATCCCCTCCTTTGCCTGGCTGGAGATGCTTGGCCTGATGTCCCTAGGACAGGGATGTCTCTCCTGGCTGTCAGGGCACTGCTGACTCATATCCAACCTGCCATCGACCAGGACCTCTTCCTGCAGCTGCTTTCCAGTATCCCATTTCCCAGTCTGTCCATACACCCAGGGTTACCCCACACCAGGGGCAGAATCTGGCACTTCCCCTTGTGAGCTTCACATGCTTGGTGGTGGCCTGCTTCTCTAATTTGTTGAGGTCCCCCTGCAGGGTCTCCCTTCTCTTTAAGGGAGTCAGCAGCTCCTCCCAGTTTTGCATCATCTGTGAACTTGCTCAGTTTCCCTTCCAGTCCTGCATCCAAGTCATTTATGAAGGTGTTGAAGAGCACAGGGATGAGGATTGAGTCCTGTGGAACCCCAGCAGTGACCTGGGCCAGTCTGATGCCACCCACAATCACCATTACCCTTTGTGCCCACCCCATGAGCCAGGTGCTCACCCATCTCATGATGTGTTTATCCAGAGCTGGGATGGACATTTTACCCAGGAGAATCCTGTGAGAGACAGTATGGAAAGCTTTGCTGAAGTCCAAAAGAATTACATCTACTGGCTTTCCTAGACTCACCAGGTGTTGTTCCATACTCCCATAGAAGTAAATCAGCCTGGACAAGCAGGACTTTCCCCTCATGAAGCCGTGCTTTCTGTGACCAATGACTGCATTGTCCTCCAGCTGTTCTTCAATACTTCCCAGAATAATCTTTTTCCATGATTTACTGGGCACTGAAGGGACACTGACAGGCCTCTAGTTCCTAGGGTCCATCTTCTTGCCCTTCTTGAAAATCAGGACATTTGCCTGCTTCCAGTTGGCTGGGACCTCTCTGGATTCCCAAAACCACTCAAAAATTGAGAGGTTCTGCAATGACATTAACAGCTCATGGAAGATTTTTTGACAAATCCCATCAGGCCCATCTGGGGCAGCAGATCCTGCACAATCTCAGGGCCAACTGGGATTTGATCAATCCCACAATCATGGTCCTCCAGCAGAGGGCACTGAGACCCCCTCGGTCCAGCAGCCATTCCTTACCTCCATCTTCAACCAGAGTGACTGACCAAGGGGGTCTCAGAACCAGTTTAAGTGCCTGGAATCAATTTAAGTCAGTGCCATGTCAAATCAGACATTCATTAGAAACCTGGGAAGGAAAATGTGAAATAGCTGCCAAAGAGCAAAGGCATTTCAGTACAAGGAACATCAGAATAGAAATCTGCAGATTTTACACCGAATGTTTTAAAAGGGGAGAAAATTATCACTGTCAAGAAAATCCTTATCTGTATGTGTGAAAATGGATAACAATCAAAAATAGAGGAATGAAGTGTCTGAAGCATCATACAGGATGAGATTTGAACAGTACAATGAGTCATGAGGGTTCCTTTGCAAAAGGGCTACCAGCACTCCCATTCTCCTAGATCTATGCTCCTGATCCCCCCTGAAAGCAGCCAACTTGGTTAAACAGGTTATATCTGATTAGTTCTTGCTTTTGCATGGGAGTAGATGTAACAGATATCCCAGAAATATCAGGTTATACATGTCTGTCTTTGCAAAGATCCGTGGAATGCAGTTTGAGACCTTTGTTATTTCAGTGGCACATCCCTTGCTGCTGGTTGTGCAGGGCTGCACTCCTATAAATGTTTTTTCTGTGATAAGTAATGGAGAAGACAGGCATGTTTGGAGGTCATTCAGAGAAACCTCAGTGCTGGCAGTGGGTAAAGTGATGCATGGAATGAAAGTGAAACCAACCCGATTTACGCTTGTGAGTAAAATATTCTGACTTGTTGCATTGCATTTTGGTGTAATAATGCTACAGCTCAGGAGAATGTCTTACCTTTAGGCTCGAGAGGTCTGGTGTCCAATGGTTGCTCTGAAAGCCTGTGAAATCAAAGGATGCTGTTTCACTGGAAGCAGTCAAAAGGACTGAAATCCACACAGCTACAGGTTGGTACTGGCTTTACTGCTGTATATACAACATAAAACCCCCCAACTTCCTACTCCCTGTTAATGTTCTCTGGTTACTCTTTCCCCATCTTCTCTCATTCCTTTTCATTGCTTGGAAATTCATAATGTGAGTTGTACTTCACTGTCATGAAGTATTTCAGCCAGATTTGACTTTATTTCTTTACCCGTCACCCTCATTTTTAGAACCTTGTGGCCAATATGAGATAGGATTTGATTTTGCAATTTAAATACTTTAAATCCCTGAGAAGAGAAATAGAGGGAGTATATTGATGATGAGAATACTGAAAATGTCTGAGCTTTTGGATTGGAGCAATTATAGGCAAAAATTATAGGCAAAGTATTTACTGAAAAGCTTTATCCATAAGTGCTTTCATTATGCAATTTTATAATGGCAACTGCCCATGAGCAGTTAATCCTAACCTTCTTTTACACTTTCATATTTAATCAGGAAGAGTTTTAGCAGAAGGCTGAATGTTTCAAATTTGTTCCCTAAACTTGTCTGATCTAATCCTGCTTCCAAAAAAAAAAAAAAAAAAAAAAAGGAAAAACTTTAGAGGATGTGTTCTTAGTTAGAAGTTTCTTCACTTGCCTGAAGAATGAAGGCAGCAAGAGCAGAGCATTAGGAACAACGAAGGGAAGAGAGGGCCAATGGTAAGGTGAGCTGAAAGGTGGCAGATGTACTTCTTATTATCAGTAATGTTTTCAGGACTTTAAATTGTAAATTATTTTAGGGAAGGAATTTACTTTATGAAGTACCTACTGTATTTCTGATCACTGCAAAACCTGGTGCATCACTGCGGCTCAAAATATCTTCACTATGTATGTGTTGAGCTTTTGAGGGGATACCCTTCCTTTTCATGAGGAGGAAAGAGCAGAGGAGGCTGCTGTCCTGCTAAAATTCTTTATTTCATAGTCTCACGGCTTGCTGAAGGCAGAGTTCGAAGGGGTTACATGACAAGGCCAAGCAGTAACAGCAGCAGCAGGCAAAGAGCAAATAGAAAAGAGCTTCTTCTTCTAATTCTAAGTAATTTTTTTCTTACAGAAGTGTGGATTATATTTGTTAATTGACCAATAAAATTGACACACGATTCTAGTTTTTCTTAACCTATCCTGGTCTAATTCTAGCAGTCATAAGTCTTACACAAGTATTCTATAGGTATTGCAAGATTTCCATCTCGATCAGCTCTTATTATTTATATGAACACTGTCTAAAAAATGTGAACAGTGTAGTTCCATCTATGTTTTTTATAAAGTAAAGAAATTCTGTGAAAAGGTAACACTGCTGCAGTAAGAACTGTGTTTAAGATTTCTTTGCTGCAGCTTTTAAATGTTTAAGGCACTTAGCATGTATTTCTACTAAAAGCTAAAATCTATATTTCTATTTCACTTTGGTGTGACTTCATGTATCTCAGCTTGTCCGAAGGTTTTAATTCAACCCCTGTGCTTTGGCTTCTCTCTGGGCTTGAGTCCAGATGAGTTTTCACTCCAACATGTATGTACATTCTACGGATAGAAAATGAGGTTTCTTAGGTGCTTCAGCATTTTACATTAAATTCTTACATTCTTTGCACTTTAAATTACAGGCTCTAATGGTTGTCATGACCAACTCATCAAAAGCAAAACAACATTTTCATTAAATAGCCAATTTACATTGAGCATTCATAGCTTTGTTAATTCATGTTACGTTCATAACGTTTTTCATATCTTAGTGAGTTACTGTGCTGTGAGGGATGTAGCAGAACATTAAAACCGGCTATACTGTTGGAATCTTGGAATGTCCTAAATCAAAATTAATTGTTCTGCTACACCCATATTCTAACTAATCACAGAAAAGGATTTTAAGGACCCCATAATATTCAGTAAGGGTTGCCATTTTTTTCATCCTCAGACATTTCTCAGTAGTACTGCTGCATGTTTTCAGATAAATCGCTACTTTTTTTTTGTTGCAATGCAGTTTGAAATGCAGGGAAAAATATCCACTACAAAACCAGCATTGCAATACATTTTTTATTTAAAAAATTATGTTGGTTTTTACTTTCCTACCATTTAAAAATTAAGATATTGGAAACAAAGATCAGTGGTCTAATTGCCCTACCAAAAAACATATATCTGAGCTTGGCATCCTCCTTCACCAAATGGAACAAAAAGTCTCAAAAACTTGCCAGAATTAATCTGAAAGTGCAAAACTTGTTTAGCATTTGTGCCACAAACTGCACGGGTGTGAAACCCAGCAGCGGATTTAGAGACCGAGGCACTGAATTCTTCAGATATTCAGAACTTCCACCTTCTTATTTTCTATACCAGAAAAGCAACGGCCATCTGATCTCTTAATGCTATCAGTGTGTTTATAGGTTCAGAATTCTGTGTAGGTCCTAAAAACATCTGGTATAAATCTGAAAATATATGATGATGTACTACATTAATAAATAAGAGTTGCTGGTACAATAGCAAGAACATTTTGGAAGTGGTTTAAAACAACCCAACTTAACTTTCAATGAAATCTTTCCTTAGAATACTCAACTCTCCACAGTGAAGAAGCTACTTATTCTCCCCTATAAGGAATTTATTTGAGGCTGGTGTGTGATAAAACTCTGTAAGAAGTAAAAGTATGTTTCATATGAAAAGATGTTCATAAACTTTAGCTGTCCAATTTCTAAAGGCAAACTTATAATTTAAAAAGCAGAAAGGAAACACTATCTTGCCCATAAAGGAGATTTGCAGAAATTAATATTTGAATTTTAAAACAAAACTTGTCTCCTTTTTTAATATATTCAGTTTTTATTTCACAAAAATTGGGGAGTAGTTATAACCTTCAAGTTTCAACCAAACTGTGCCTCTCTTTTAAACAATATATGTATATATATACACACACACACATTTATGCTTACATATAAGCAGAATGTTTAAACTATAGATTATTCTGGTCCCTGTATTTTTGTTTTAGTTTGCTAAACAATCCATATCACATCTAGAGTTCTTGCTGGAGCTGTATCTCCTGAAAATACTTTGTTGTAATTTAAAACAATAATGAAAAAATACAAAACCATTAATAACTTACTAATAAAAGCAAAACATCCACTTACATCACAAAGAATTAACTCACCCCGGGAATGTAGCTGAGGAAACTCTTCTTCCAGCCACACTGGAATGTCATAAAAGTGCTGTACATTGACTGGAGGTTCTGGCTTTTCTCACGGCAAGAAATTCCACTGCAAGTCAGGTGAAACTAATCCTACTAAATCCTTTGATTTATCTAGAGCTTCTTAGGTAACTCAGCTTTTAAAGCCTTTATCTAGATTTACTTTTCCTGAAAAGAAGCCACCAGAGCAAACGAGGGAAGGGAAAAGCTGTGAGAGCACAAGGGCTCCTGGAACTGCAGGGTTATCCCAGGGGAGAGAGGCTCAGCAGGGTGTGCTCAGTACTTGTGTAGCTGCATTAGAAATAAACCTCCAAGTGCATTTAGCACACAACTTTCTCATAGGCCTTCCTCTGGCTGCACTCTGAACATGCTGGTCTGGACTCCTGTTTTTATAAACCAGACGTGAAATGAAGGAGGGATGTGAGGGGGTCTTGCTTATACTGGATATCCAAAACACATTGGCAGGGGCTGTAATTTGGAAGAGTTATGACTTCTTTCTTTCCTCTCTGATCCAATGGCAACTGGGATTACTGCTGTCAGTTCATCCCATCCTTTAGTTACACAATAGAGGTTTGCAAATCAGGTATGTAGGGCACAGGAGACCCACCCATGGGCACTCCTGGGGAAGCAAGAAACTTCTTAGTTCTGCTTTGTGGGTTGTGTTACTCGTTTTGTGCCTTTGGTATTGGCAGCTATCACATGTTGAAAGCAAAGCCCCATCATGAAAGGAAGGAAGTCTATTGGTTTGGCACCTTCCTTCCACAAATTACAGTGATAGAGTGGCCTGGGTTGGAAGAGACCTTTCCAGTTCCACCCCCTGCCACGGGCAAGGACACCTTCCACTATTCCAGGCTGCTCCAAGCCCCGTGCAACCTGGCCTTGGACACTTCCAGGGATCAGGGGCAGCCACAGCTTCTCTGGGCACCCTGTGCCAGGGCCTGCCCACCCTCAAAGGGAAAAATTCCTTCCTAATATCCTAACATTCAGCCTGCCCCCGTCATTGGGAAGCCATTCCCTTTGTCCTGCCACTCCAGGCTTTTGTAAATAGCCACTGAGCTTTGCAGTCTGTAGAGAAGGCAAATGGCTCTTGCTGGCTTCTTTGTCTTGCTGTCTTGTTCATCCATTGCCAGGAAGTTCTGATTTAGACCCTGGACTCTTCTGCAAAAGAAGGTGTTGATTTGTAGAACCAATGTGCAGCTGAGGACTTCAGGCTGCTCCTCTTTTGTCCCCTTCTCCAGTGGGAAACCTCTTCCTTCCCCAGAAGAAAAGCATTTCCTTCCCTCCCACCCCCAGGACGCTCATGGATCCCAGGATGCCACAGCACTGCTCCAGCAACTTGCTCAGGAAATGGAGAAGAACTAGGCTAGGGGAGGGAGAAGAGCAGTGTAGGCTGGCACTGGCTCCTCTTTTCCCACTCCTGAAGGAGAGAAGGGACTCACTGTAGCATTGTCATGGCCTGGAGACACAAGATGGTCCAGGGACACAGCAATCAGGGGTCAAATATTGCAGAAGAGGGTCTGCCTTGGCCACGCAGAGCAGAAGAGTGAGGCATAAAGCTGCCACAGGGAACGCTGTGGGTGTCTGGGAGCCTGGCTGGAGTGCATGGCCAGCATTGCTGATGCCGTGGTGTTGGTGTCACCCATCCTGACACTGGGACAGTGTAGGTTGGATGCTGTCCAGCAGCAGTGACCGGAGTCAAGACTCTGCCTGGGCACTGCTGACTCTGAGAGGTGGCCAAAAGCCATGGAAGAGTCCACGTCACTTTGTAGAGCCTGACTCGTGCTCCTGGAATGCTTTGTGTTTGATGGGACCCTAAAGCCCACCCAGTCTACTCCCTGCCATGGGCAGGCCTGACACCTTCCATTAGATCACGCTGCTGCAGGCCTCATCCAACCTGGCCTTGGGCACTTCCAGGGATCCAGGGGCAGCCACAGCTGCTCTGGGCACCCTGTGCCAGGGCCTGCCCATCCTCACAGAGAAGGATTTCTTCCCAATATCCCATCTAACCAATATCCTTCTGCCAGTGGGAAGCCATTCCCCCTTGTTCTGTCACTCCAGGCCCTTGTCCAGACTCCCTCTCCAGCTCTCTCAGAGCCCCTTCAGGCACTGGAAGGCTCCAGTAAAATCTCCCCAGAGCCTTGTCCAGGTTGAACAACCCCAATTCTCTCAGCATTTCCTTATAGAAGAGGTGCTCTAATGATGGAATGTTCCACTTGTATGACCCACACTCACAGAAAAGAAAGGCAGATAGAACCAGATGAAGTCTTCTCTACTTCTGTCTTGCCTTTGGTCATCACCCTCCATTCTGTGAGTCCAGGACTGGGAGGAGAGGCTATTCCTCACAGCCACCAAATGGTTCTTGTATTGATGACACTCAAGGGGACAATATCAGGACAAGGGGAGAGGAAGAAGTCTGGAGCTACAGCATCCAAACCAATTCCTGCTTCCCTGATGCCTGGACAGGGCACTTTGGTGAAGTGAGCCCTGTTCCTGCAAGACCTACTTGACCATCACCTCTGCTCCCAGGGCCTGGGGTAGGTTCTTTTGAATTTCCCTTTCTCAGCTCTGCCTTTCTCAAGTCTAAGGGCATTCACTTGAATGGAAATTTTTATTAAGCAGTCACGAAGCTCAAGTAAGCCTTGTGCAGCTTTAGAAACCTTCTTCTTTTTACTGCACACAACACTTGTGGATTTTTATTTTTGCTAGTGGCATGACAGCAATGCTGGGCTGAAAGCATTGCACAGGGAGAGCTTTTCCTAGCCCCAGCTGTGCCACACACAGGCTGGGAGAGCACTTTGGTCAGCTCTGAGGATGGGCACTGCAGCTGCACATGTAAACAATCAACTCATTGCCGTTTTCCCAAGAAGGAAGTCAGAACACTGAATCACTTGAAGCAGATAAAAGCATAAAGATGGGAACCATAGAAAAGATGGTGAAATAATGTCTCAGGCATTATTTGAGTGACAAGAAATCTCGAGGGCCTACTTCACAAGTTTTGGGGCAATGCAGGCCCTGGGATGAATGGTCTGTAGCCGGGAGTGAGGCTTTCAGTAGGTGAAAATATATTATCTGGTTGTGAAACTGTTTTGTAATGACTTTTGTTGCATACAGTCAAGATAGAAAGCCAAGAACAGTTAATCCTTTACAGTTTAAAGGCTAATTCATTTCGAGATGTAACCACAGAAATTCTTTATTTCATTTTTTAAGGGGAAACCGTATAATTTTATTTCTTTTTCAGTATTTTCAGTGGATTTTTTTCAGTTGCTCAGATTTCTTTCATTTCCATCAGGCTGAGCCTGGCCTTGTATATGGTTAGCAAACCTTGCCAGAACACGTGGCAGCCTTCCTCCCAAAACTTCGGATTATTTCATCTTCCTATGACAGTGATCACACAGGGAATCTCCCCCAGAGAATTTGGGTGTATATGCACCAAACATGCCTCTTCAGATACATAGTAGTTGAAAATTTAGCTGAGAAAGGTAATTACATATTTTTGTCACTGAAGCTATTTTAAGAAAAACATCTTTTGCTTTTTCCTAAAAGTGTAACAACTCTGAAGATGCAATGAAAGTTAATATAAAATTATATAATATCATGTACGATATCTTTTTCTACCATCCCCTTTCAAGCAACACAATTTTATTAGGTAATTTTTCTGTCAGCCTAGAAGTAATAAAATTCAGCACTAAGTAAATATATCTCATGATGAGAACCTAATCTTGAGGTGATTGAAGTCAACAGCTCCAAGTGCAGTTTGCTTGGTCATTTTAAACCATTTGTAAATCCTGTCTCATGGCTCTTTGTACCCGTTATAGAAACCTCCAGCAATACCAGTTTGAGAAGCCTGTGCAAACGGGCACAAAATACCAACTTTGCAACAAAATACTAACTTTGAATCAAGGAAAAAGATGTCTTTTCTCAGGATGGCCTAGTTTATGCTTACTAAGTGGCAAAATCTTAATGGATGGGAATCTGGAATTATGGAAATAGCCAATACTGCCTATCTTTTTTGATCAGTTCTTGAAATATTTCCCATCTTTGCCTGATTTCCTTTCTAATTAAAGTGCTTGCACTAAGAACAGAACATCTATCAGAACAATTTTGCGCCCAGTGAAGACAGCATATTGCAGAGAAAAACTTTGGTGCCTTGTCACTAAACACGTTCAGTGATTTGTTTTGGGATGCAGCAGAGCCCCAGGAATCACTGTCAGAGTCCTGGTAACCCACTGCCAGGAGTTAACACGTGTGCAAGGCACAGACCTGCTCTGGGGACTCATGGCTGTCCAAGTCATTGCATATTTGGAAAAATCTGGAAAATGCTTGCAGCAGCAGCATCAGAACAGAGGGCAGATTAATAACTGCATTATTCTAAAATCTGTTATAAGACAAAGGAACGTGGATTGTTTCCATCAGCTTAAAGAAGGCATGGAATTTAGATGAGCATGTAGAAAGTTAGAGGATAAATCAGGGACCCACAGTTTGGATCTTTTCCCTAAATGGATCATGTCAGCTGGTAGATACTATTGCTATTTGTCCATCAGAGCTGGCTGCAGTTGAATGGGACCACAACACTGCCAGCCAGCCAAAGTAGCTGCGTCTTGGACAGGGACAATGTGTGAAGTGTTGCAAAGGATTTGAGTAATGGTGTGAGTGCTACAGGCAGGGCAGGGACTGATCTGCACTTTGCAGCACTCTGTTCCCAGTGCAGCAAAGACTTGGTGCTCACAGCTCCTCTCTCTTTACTTAACATGTTCTCCTTTGCTTTATCCAGGGAGTAAAGAGCTTTTTTTTTTTTAACTCTCCACTCCTGCTTACATCCATTTTATCTCAATATTAAAATATCCCATTCCTCTAGTCCATCACGTGCCCTTCTGGTTTTATGGCAAAAGTGGCCGAGAAACCTTCCCCCCCTTTTTTTTTTTTTTGCACAAACCTCCTGTCACATGATTTTTAAACCCCTGTGGTGTCAGGGTGCCGAGGGGTCCCCATCCTTCCAGTGTTCCTGGAGTTCCTCCCATGTCTGCTCCAGCCCTGGCAACGGGGCTGGACTGGGGGTGCCTGTGACAACCCTGTCCTGCCTGTCCCCCACCCCTGTGTAGGGGTGGGACTGGTGGGATGGTGACGACAGAAGAGGCACGTTTGGGGAA
Source organism: Lanius collurio (assembly GCA_020086605.1). Classification (NCBI taxonomy): domain Eukaryota; kingdom Metazoa; phylum Chordata; class Aves; order Passeriformes; family Laniidae; genus Lanius; species Lanius collurio. The sequence goes on from JACBWW010000027.1 coordinate 10,467,580, forward strand.
GCCCTACTCCAGTGTGGCCATGGGGCTGGAGGGGCCAGAAATGACCATGGTGGTGCTTGCAGAGCATGAGAAACTTGGCTGTTTCTGCATCACCTGCTGGTGCTGACACATGGAAGGGATCACCCTTTACCTCTGCAGGACCCCAAAGAGATGTGTCTCCCAGAAAGAGGAGACTTCTCTGAAGTGTTTCCACATTTCTCTCCCCTATTTGCCATCCAGCTCTTCCAAGCACCAGAGAAGGTCTTCCAGGAACTGCATTGTCTGGCCTTAGCTAAACATGCTCCTCTTTGCCTCCTGAGTAAAAGATGAGTTCCCACAAGTTCTCCAATGAGGGAGATGTGCTACTCCAAACTTCCATATAATTTCTAGGGTTGTCAGTCTTATTTATAACCAGTGCCATCTGTAAAGTCAAATTTCATTTAATGGATGGTTTTAGATACAAGAAATGGATGCTTTGTTTCATTTGTTCCCATGAAAAAATGTTATTCATTGCCAAGATGATGCTTATATGGCTGGTGGCAGTTCCTCCTTTAGTGCTTTTTTGGGAACTGGGAAGAACAAAAGCCTCATGTGAGGTTGAGATGTTACTCAGCAGTGGAGCACACTGTTTCCCTTTCTGTGAATGGACAGAAATGCTACAATTAATAGGATAGATTTCATTGAAGGGAGGTTTCTTGTTGGGGAGGATGAAATAAGGAAACCTTATAAATATGACTGCTTGGCAAAAGATTCTGGAAATATAAAATCTGTAAGTGAAATAGAAATGAAAGCTAGCTTTGAAATATAAGATACCAAGCTGTTAGTCAATGTACAACCAAAAAACAAAGAGCTAGCCAGCTGAAGGAGAATCCCTCTTGATTGAACAATGTCTTTAGCAAAGAAGAGGATGCTTCAGCAAACAGAAAGGTCCAAGGGTCAGAGAGACCCTGCCAGCGTGGCAGGGAAGAAAAAAGTAGCTTTAGGAAGTAGTTTTTAAGAGTTAAAATGTAACACAGTATGGTAATGTAATAGTTGTGATAGGTTGTATGTAAATTCTATAAGGACTTCTGTCTTCTGTTGATTGGATGTTGTAATATTACCATATTCAGTATAGGAAGAGATATAATATCATGTAACCAAACTTTTAGCTCCCTTAAGCTCTCGTCTCCTAAGCTCTCTACTCTTCCCTCTTACCCTTATGCTCTCTCGCTCTCTCTGGGGCATGCACTAAGCTGTGGCTGGCAGCTTAGGCAGAGCTCCTGCACCCACGACCCTTGCAAATAAACTGCATGTTTCAGGAGCTGCCTTGAACTGTAGAAATCATCCCTGAACCGACTGAGCACAGCGCCCCCTATATATTTTCTACAGTTTCTCAGTTTTGCTGAGTGGATGGATTAAAGCTACTGTCCTCTTCTTGTTTAGGACAGGTTGTCTGTATTGCTGGCCAGAAATCCTGGACAAAAATCTAGGAACAACATGGAGGGAGTAGGAGGTTTGAGCAGAGTTGGCACAAGCAGGGCTCTGCCTGATGTTGGGCATCTGAGCCACAACACTGATCTGGTTCTTGCTGAGCTGCTGGTGCCTGGGATGTTCTGTTCTTGTCAGTGCTTCACCACAAACACATTCCTGAGTAACACACAACATCATCATCTTGCTGTTGAGGAATGGCACTTAATACAGTCCCTGCCTGGCTCCGTGGGGTCCCGTGTGCACCCACAGAAGCACGAGTGGGTTCAGTGTTATAGTTGGTAGCAAAGAGTGGAGAAGGGTATTTGGGTGCGTTCCAGCAGGAGCATTTATTGCTTCTACACTGTCGAAGGCTGCAGAGGCAAACACGAACATGATCCTAAAGCTCACAGTTTTATCTGGGGGCGGAGAAAAGGCAAGACCAGGGAGTGGGGACCAATGGAGAAGCTCTGGGGTAGTGACGAGGGATAGACGCTGACAGCCAACTGGGGAATTCAAACTGGGATAGATTAGCATAACAGAACATCCTGGGAGAAGCCTTTCTGGTCACCCCAACAGAAAATGGTTCTTGTGGTACTAGGGACTTGTCTTACTGAGAACTCTCTGTCCCTTGTAATGTCTGTTCACCAGCCACCACAGGCACAAGCCCAGCGTCTTCCTGGCTGCAGGGGGGGCAGATGGGAGCATGGCTACTGCACTGAGGGGATTGCCAGCTCTGGGAAATCCATGGAAATCACCCAATTTCTTCAACAGCTCTTCCTGATCTTCCACCTGAACTCAACCTGTAGTGGAAGAATAGGTTGTCTGTGGCCCCACAGACACATTACTCAGCAGAAGTTCCACTGCACCTGGTATTTTCACCAGAAGTTTCCTTTTTCTCTAAGTGTGGTTTAAAGCACAAACTTGGTGTTCTTGGCTATAATGCTCTGTCTGTTACATGCCTAGAAAATGCTGTGGCATTTTTATACTGCTCTGTGACTTACCTGTGCCAGTCACTCAGATATTTTCATTTTTCTCTTCCTACTCAGAGCATACACATATTTCACGACTCCTGCAGTTAACAGCAATTATGTTTAGCATTACACTGTATTCAAAGTGTTTGCTAAAGAGCAAAAAAAGTGAAAAAACACTAAAAAATAGATGACTTCTTAGGAATACAACTTATGTCATACAGTTCTTTTTCTGGTGCCCGGAGAAGCAGTAGCTACCCCACCCTTGGAAGGGTGCAAGGGATGGGGCTTGGAGCAACCTGGTCTAGTGGAAGGATCCCACTTTTGCTGTCTAAAGACAGAAAATGGTGTGTTTAGAGTATCTTTTCTTCAAAGAAACTTGGGAACTTCCAAGACTACTTGCAGTGAGTGATCAAGCAATTTAACAGATGTGCAAAGTTTTCTTTTGTGGGCAAATGTTTCGAGAAGCCTAAGTAAATGTGTGTTCACTAATGAAGCAACAATGAACAAGACGAGGAGGAATTTTCTGTTAGGCAGATACTGAGCAATAAAAAGTTGCACTATTGTATTTGGTCCTCTAGGAGAACATCTAGTAATTGATCCATTGTGTGTGAGGGCATCTGTGCTTACGGGCTTTCTATGAAAACTATGAAACTTGTAATAACTCAGACTTTGAGTGTCTGACAGTGTAGATAGTGAATTGCAGAAAAACTTCAAAGGCTGAGTCTCCAGAGACAGGATAGTGGGTTTGTTGGAACACATTTAGCAAGCATGTAATTACCAAGCAATTTCTTGATTCTGCAGGTTTTCTAGGATTCAGAGTAAGATTTGCCCCATTATTTTAAATCCTCAAAATGAAAACAATATTCATGTTTGCATCAGGTTTTAAAAGGCTTAATTTATCAAGGCTGATTCAAGATTGGCGTGCTTGAAAAGCACAATGGAAGGAAAACACTATCACCACTTAAGTCTGACTTTCCATAGCAGCATCTGGCCTTGATATGTGCTTAGATCTAGGATGGATAGATTCCAGTGTTTGAAATCCTGCAGTGGGAAGGTCACATTCCCCTCCAGATGTTCCATAAAGTTTTTCTTTCAGTTGGCTTTGAGATGGCAGGCGGCATCTCCTTGAAATTGCCAGTCTGAAATGATGTAGTCTTTGGGGCTGAGGGAAGGTTTCAGGCAAAAGTCTGGCAAGTCCTTGAGAAGTGATTCCTGCATTAAGAATGTTCTTTGTTCTCGTACTTTGTTTTTTTTGCAGAGGCCAATGCTTTATTGTTGTTCTTTTAATAAGTGACACTTCTTTTTTCCTAGTTTCTCCTCCCTTAAGGGCTCGGTTTTGTGCAGTGTTGCAGTGCTTTGTGTGGGTTGTGTCTCTTGCTCCATGTGGGTGTAGGTTTTCCCAAGGATGGGCAATGAACTGAGGCAAATCCTGAGTCACCATGAAGGGCACATGGGGCCCAGCCCCACTTCTGTGCTCTCACATCCTCACTTGGACACGAGGATGTTGTGGCAGTTCAGTGTTCTCTGCTCTTCCCTTCCCCTCATACATCGACTTCCTCATTTCTCTTTCACAAACCCTGAGTCTTTGTTAGTTATCTGAGCGTGACTACCTGAAATTAATCCAACCAAATTAATAGTACATAACAATATTACCCTGATCTGGTGACCAACAGGTCAAAACAAGAGTGAGTGGCCAGGTAAGGTCCCTTCTGCTCCTGCCAGCTTTGGCCATTTAAAGGCATCTGCAATGGAGAATATAAAATCCTCCCTATGAGGGTGTGAGCCCCTGGCACAGGATGCCCAGAGCAGCTGTGGCTGCCCCTGGATCCCTGGCAGTGCCCAAGGCCAGGTTGGATGGGGCTTGGAGCAGCCTGGGACAGTGGGAGGTGTCCCTGCCCCTGGCTGGGTGTGGCACTGGATGGGCTTCAAGGTCCCTTCCAACCCAAAGCAGTCTGGGATTCTCTGATTTTGTGATTCTATTTGTCTTTACTTTTGCTGGAAATACTGATTTTTGTGGCTTTTCCCTCTGTCTGTGGTAAAACATGAATTAAAAGACCGCAGACCAATACTCAAATTTGTTTTCAGTGTTTAGCTGGATGAAAGAGCATCGCTGACATAGAGGCCTTGGTATGCTTTGCTAGTGTAGCCTTCATGCAGGGAGAGAAAGAGGCTTGCAGATTCCTGTTCCAGCTTAAGTGTATTGACCTGGCAAGAACAGATATTCTTCAGACACAACAACCTTAGTTGAATGGAAAAGAAAAACAAGAAAGAAGGAGGCCAGAATTGCCATCCAGTGAGGCTGTCAGCACAGACCTAAGGAAGATCCCTATGCAGTGCAGGCAGAAAAATACTTCCAAGAGCTTAAAAAATTATCAACAAAATTAGAGCAGCAGCTGAACTAAGTGTGTGTTTCTAAATCAGTGGGTTTGTTTTGCATTTCTCTCTTTCACTCCTCTCTCTATATGGAATTGCTTGTTAAATAGTCCAGGAGACTGATTCAAATATGTTTTCAGTTTGTTCTGGTCACAGTTACTGGGGAGGTAGCCTGCAGGGGTAGGTGGAGAGGAGGAGAGAGAAGTGCAGCAGGCAGGAACAGTGATCCAAGATTGATTTTATTTAATTATTTCCCCCACTATATCACAGACTTTTTCTTCTTAACCTAATTGGTCAAAGGACAAGCCACCCACTTGGGGTCATTGGCTAAAATCCTAAAACATCCATTGTCAAAATATTTTTCTATGGTACTATAAACAAAGCTTTACAAGCTCACTTACTAATACCTTCTGTGACTGAGAAAAAACTCTCACTGGACTAAAAAGAAGCAAGACTTTTTTTGCTAGCAGCATATATGTATTCACAAGTTACTCTGATTGTGGAATTTAATTTACACTCCTGTTGTGGTTTAACACGGAAGGGGTTTTCTTGCAAAAGGTCCTTCTGGTTCTGATCAGAACCAATCAATTGTCTGGCTCGATTATTGGCAAGTTTTAAGCCACTGAGGAGTTTGACACGCCTCTGCGAATCACATTTTAAGACAGACAGAGCCCGGGAAAGCGCTCTGGACTTCCAACCATCAAAGACACAACTTGGGCCCTCAGGCCCTGCTCGGCCTGGCCTGACCCGGGAGGCAGCCGCCCCTTCCTTGGCCCTGTTCTATCTGGGCCCCCAGCCCTGCCCCATGCAGGTAGAGCTGGGCTGGCAGCGGCCCCCCTTCACCACCACGGCAGAGCTCAGCTCCGGCTGCCCGGCAGAGATCGTGGGACCGAGAGAGAGAAGAGAAGTTCCAGCCGCGGTGAGATTAACCCTGTTAGTGCTGTTAAGAGTTCTTCAGAACAGATGGGCCTGAAAATGCTGATCCTCTCCCAGAGAGAAAGGTGAAAGGACATGAAGAGACACCCTAAGGTGTAAGTCAGTAAAGATGGAAGGGCTGAAACCCTCAGAGAAAAGAAAGAGGAGATGCTTCAAACCTGGAAGCTGAAATTCTGTTGCAGAAACCCTTTGGGGATGAACTGGACTCTTGGAGTCCCTGCTGTAATTTCATAGAGCATCGGAGGGGGGTAGAGCAATTGGGAGCTAAGGGGCCTCTGCATTTTCTCTCTTTATTCCTTTGGCTCCAGAGTGTTTGGACTCAGTTTTACCTTCACCTGGAGGGGTGTGCAGTACACCCAAAGTTGATTCTGCCCAGTGGGTGGGGAGGGGTCCCACCATCTGATATGAACTGACATTTGGAATCTTTGGCTGCCTAGTGGGTGGGGGGCATGGTCCCACCCTTTGATGTGGACTGATCCACTGATTTGAACCGACCGTACAAAGGAACCCAGAGGGGTCAGTGCAAAGATGACCCCAGTTCCTAGAGATGAAGATTGCTCCTAGAGATGAGTAAAGAAGACCTTGCTCCTGAACAGCTCAGCCTTAAATTGACACCCCATGTTAGCTCAAATTGAAATCCTCGAAAAGCAGCTGTGGGGAAAGTGGTGATTTGAGGTTAGGGACTTTTTCACTGCAAGCAGAAACCTCCCAGGCAGCTGTTTTGCTGTGATATTGAACCCATAAGAGAGTTGTCTCTAGTGGGAATGTCTCCATAAGGTCAGCAAGAAAGACTCAGAGACTCCTGAGTCTCTGAACTGAAAAGATTATAAGGGTGGTAAAGGGACTGAAATCTCAAGGGTTGTTTCTACATTATCAGCGTGGAAAAAGTGAGGGGAGGAAAATTGTTCTAAAGGTTTAATCTGATTCTAACTTTTGTTTCCTTCTTTTAGGTCTGCTAATAAACTTCTTAGAGTCTTTTAAGTTTGTGCCTGTTTTGTTTTCTCCTAATTCTTATGTCACAGAGGTAAAATAAGCAAGTAAGAGATGATCTGAACCAAACCACTACAACTCCTGCTTTCCCAGCCTTCGTGCCTTTGAAGTTTCTGGGGTTCCTTACTTTGGTATCAAGAAGACCAACCTGTGCCAGAGACCCTCAGAGGAAGTAAGAGGAGTAAATCCTCCCTTGCTCAGCCCTGCTCAGGGTGAAGCCGTGGAGCTGCCAGTGGAGCCATGAGGACCTGACACCTTCTCCTGAGCCTCAGGTGTCCTCAGACAGCCCCTTTGTGCTAAACTCATGCCACTGGGACACATCCAAGCAGGACAGCTTTTCCAAGGGCTGCCCTGGCTTTGCTCCTGTTTGCTGTGTGTTCTCTACCTCAAAGCAAGTGTGATGAAGAAGCTGGAAATCAGGAAGGATAACTGAAACTTGTCATGATGGATGTCAGAGAGGAACACTATCTCTTGAATCAACTTTGCTTAGATCTCCAGGGAATGAGCAGTACTAGGGCAGGTCTCACAGAGCTGGGGAAAGGCGCAGAAGGTGCTCACCAGAGATAAATCCCTGAATGATGCTTGCAAGGAGGTGAAAGTGTCCAGAGCAAAACAAGCACCAAAGACCATCTGAGTTCTGGCATGGGATTCAAGCTGGTGTGTCTTTGTGTGGACTTAGGGTGGGAAGAGAAAGATAAAAGCTGGGCTCTGGAATTTTTAAAAGACACCAGAAATGGAATTTTGACATGATCTACACAAAAGCCAACTTTTGTTTTTATGGCCTGTTCCTGTCAGTAACATTTCCTTCCCTAAAGGATCCACACACAGGTCATGATTTCCCCAGGCAGTCACTTCTCCGACTTGCTCTGGGTGTGGTTCAGTGCAACACCTTTTATCTGGTAAATATTTGAAATATTAACTATTTTTGGAGGGAAATTGTCTTTGACTTCTCTCAGACTGCATGAAACCAACTCTTTTCAGCTCCCAAAGGAAAAGCAGAGACAGCAAAAGTCTGAAGATATCTGGAGATACTTCCCCATGTTGGACTGTTTCAAAGAGGCTGCAGTTGTGTATTTCTGTATTGCTGCAGGGCCTCAGCACCCTCTAGAATTTCCTTCTCCTTGTTTGCATAAATACAACTTTTGACTGCATGAAATAATGACTTGGGTTTAAGCCTAAATATTCAGAATTATAACTTTTCAAAATGACAGTTTGAGAGGTTGCAGTATTTCCCTGAATATAAAACAACCAGCTGATTGTTTAAGAAGAGTAAACACTGCCATTTAGAAATAACGACAAACTGATTTATTGCTTCTGTTCTTGAAGTATTTATTATGGAAAGAGAGCTTTGGTGGATTGATGCCGCATTTATTCCACAGGGTCCCTTATGGAGATGCTTAGGCAGCACTCTGCCAGCACCCACATGTGCACTCCATCTCGTTAAAAAGGAGATCTTGACTTTTTAGATTTGGGGCAAAAGCCAGCTTGTTTTTATGACCAGAAAAACCAGAGGCGGAGACCCAGTCTGAGCTGGGTCCGGCACACTCCCAGTAACAGGAGCTCCTTCAGTGCCCGCACAGGGCGCTCCCCGGGCAGGCGGTTCCGAGGGCACACCCAGGACTCCGGCCCTAAGCAGATTTTATCGCTCTTTTTGGCACAGCGATTGGTTCGTTTTGGGATCCGCCCTTCCAGGCTCATCTCTAGGGTCCTGACTGGTCTATAGCAAGAGTCATTCTGGAGCAATCACCCAGGCCGGCGAGCGGCTGCTCGGGTTCTGCCCCAGTCACCGTTCTTTATCAATGTCACCCACCCGGCTCAGGGCTCCCAGATGATCCCCCATCCCCACCGAGGGCCGGTGTTCGGCGTTTCACCCGCAGTGCAGAACAGCAATCCACCCATTAACAGCACAGCTCCACCTGGTATAACAAACAACACTCAACCCCTCCTCAATTCCACTACTAACTATTTTGGTTTATTTTACCTTACGTGCTTTATGGCACCTCAGAGGTGGTCGCAGCAGCCGCTCACACACAGTCTGTGCACAGCCCAGGGACAGAAAGGTGAGAGGGGTTCTCTGCAGGCACTTCCAGGCGCTGAACGGAACCAGCGCACTGGAACGGAGCAGGGACAGAGAACCGAGAGTGAAACACGTGCGTGGCTTTATCCCAAAGAGTCCCGGGGGCGGGCAGAGCATCAGAAGCCAATGGTCCGAGGGCGAGGGGGCAGAGGCAAGGGCGAGTGACACAGCAGGGGCCAGTGGGAGAAGGGATGGCAGCAGGGACAGAGCCAGTGACCAGAGGGAGCTCGGTAACGGGAGAACTTTCTAGCACAGAGCTGTACGGAGAGACCACTTCCAAAGAAACGTGGGGGTGTAAAGCGGACTTTGACACTGCAGCATTTATGATGCAGATTTGTCTGTGAAGAAAAAATAATACACAAAAAAGAAAAAAAAAAGAATGTGTCATACATTTATATTTCTGGTGAAAAAAGAATATATTTCTGTAGAAAATTCTTGCTGAATTCAATAAATTAAACTTCAGAAATAATAAAAATGGCAGGGGGAAATGAAATTCTAGTAAGTTAAATTCACTGGAAGTTTATTTAGTTGATTATTTTATTTGATTTATTTATTTACCCCCTGCTATGCCTATTATTTTTAATAAGAGCTTGTAATATTAATAACTTATGAGAAGTTTAATAACTTATTGGAAATTAAGCTTCTAATAATTTATTAAAAAGGTATTTTTTCATAAAAAATCAATGAAAAAACTTCTGAAGCAAGTTTAATGAACTTCAGGGAAAAGAAGAATAGTGAGGGAAATAAAATGCTAATTAGTTAAATAACATTTGTCTTCTAATACCTCTATTAGAGGCTTGCTTTTAATCAAACTGTGAAAGAAATTATTTCTCATGGAGATGGGAAAACCTCCTAAAGTAGTTGCAGGATGCAGATAGTAGCATCAAAGAATACTCCTGTATTATTTCTCTGAGCTTGTGTTCAAGTAGCAGCTTTCTGCTGTTTTGTGTGCTCCCTCAATGAGAGAGAAGGTCAAGGGGTTTTTAATATACATTTTGAAAACTGACCATTGATTGCAATTTCAAAAAATGTAACCTCAGTCAGTTTTGTATTTACTCCAGGCTGAGCTGAGAGATAAACAGAGGCTTGATGGTGACATATAAACCAAAAGACAAAGAAATTACAGTTCCCTGCTTCTCCCCACAGATAGAGACACACACAGGACCAGAAAAGAAATCAAGCAGTTCTTTGAACTTCAAAAATACTGCTTAAATGGCTTTCTGCTGAGGCAAAATGTTAACAGGCTGTAGCGTGAAGAGAAACATCTGCTGGTGGATGGGAGCTGAGAGCTGAACATGGACCACAGTAGGACAAAATCTGGAAGTGACACAGTGCAGGGTGTGCCTGTGGAGAAATGAGATTTTATGGTATCTGTGCAAGGAAGGTATCATTGGAAAGCTGCTCAGGACTGTGACTGCTTTTGTTGCCCTTTTTCCATTGGCACACTGGCATGTGAATGAGAAACCCCAGAACCTTTTGGTGTTTTCCAGTACCCCTTTCCACTGCTGAGGATGAGTGAAGTTCACATAACTTATGAAGCCTTCTGTCTTCAAAACACAAACTGAAAGGCTTTCTGGTGTGTCTGAGGAGCTGTGCTTGAATGAGGCTCAGCAGAGAGGTTGAAATGAAATAGTGGGAGCTGAAATAGGTGGGACTTGCCCAGCAACCCGAGCTGTGCTGCAGCAAAGGAACTTTCTGCCCAAACCTAACAAAGAACTGCTCTGAACCTGCTGCTGGAGGTGTGTTCCCCTTCCTGACCCCAGGCTGTGTAGGTACAAAGCTTTACTTCATGTTTCTGTCCTCTTGAAAGCTTAAGTTCTCTCAGCATCACCCATGGGACATTTTCCTTTGACTCCAGCAGTGCAGAAGGAAGGAGTCCTGACCAAATACCTATAAATTTATAAATACATTGATGTTTTGTCACCTAGTGCAGTGAGAGGTGTGGGAGCAGAGATGCCCTTGTCTGGCCTTCTCACCCCAGACTATGCTCAACACTCTCATAGAATTAAAATTTTGATCCCAAAAAAAGCATTTAGCCACCAGCATTTGCTGATTGTTCCTCAATCCCAGCCTCACAGTCACTCTGCTGCCACCAGCTCAGTTCTTGTTTGTCAGGAAAAAGTGGTTTAAACTACCAAGGGAACGGCTGGAGCTGTGTCAGGGGGGTTTAGGTTGGATATCAGGGAAAGGTTCTTCCCCAGAGGGTGCTGGCACTGCCCAGGCTCCCCAGGGAATGGGCACTGAGGCTGCCAGAGCTCCAGGAGCGTTTGGGCAGCGCTGCCAGGGATGCCCAGGGTGGGGCTGTTGGGGGGTCTGTGCAGGGCCAGGGGCTGGGCTGGATGGGCCTGTGGGTCCCTTCCAGCTCAGGAGATCCTGGGGTTCTGTGAAACCACGGCATGATGGCAATTTTTAGTTTGCTTGTTTTTTGAGTTGGTTTATTTTTTTTCCCATCCTGAACTATGATATAAATTTTGCATTGAATTAAGAGCAGTCATTTACAAAAATGTACCTGTCAGGAGGAAACTGCTCTCTGCTCAACAGACACACCCCTCTGGTGCTGGCCAGCATGTGCTGAAATGCTCACAGCCAAGAGCACTGGGAATTAACTCATGAGTGTCCCAAGGGAGCCCCTTTCACCCCTTTGGCTGATTTCAGGCAATAACACAGTACATCCAGGAACCCCCAACTGACTGATACTGATCCTGGTTCATCTGTCTCTCATCCATACGAGCCCCACAGTTCAATATCCTGATTTAGACATGCAACAGGGATTATATTCCAGCTGTCTGATCTGAACTTTATCATGTTTCCTAGAACTTCAGAGCCCTGAACACATTTCCTGTGACCTGAAGGTTCTTGGGGCAGTTGCTGTGCACAAAGTGGAGTTCAGAATGAAGGTTATAACACAGCCCTGCAGACTGGGATTCCATGTAGCCAAACTGATGGTACCTCCTTCAGCACAAAGAGAACAAGAGAGCAAAACTTCCTTTCCAAAGAACAGCTTGGCAGAAAGGCTTTTTATGGGCTGGGGTTGGTATTTCTGGCATCCTTTGCCTTCAGAAATGGCCTGATCTTCATATGGATCTTCTTCACATGTAGGCAAAGCTCCAATGCTAAAGGAAAACAGCTTTGAGGCAGGAGGGAATTTCTTTATCACAAACTGCTAAAGACAAAATTAATTGGTGCTGAGAGAAGTTACTGGGGATGGCCAGTGAAGAAAGGTGGACTAATTGTGAGACATCCTTACAGGAAAAGAAAAGGTACCTGGGATCACCATGGCTTTTGTGCCTTCTGTTACAGCCACAGCACCGTGTGGGGATAGGAATTTGGCATTTGGGAGTGGCAGCAGGGGCGAGCCTGGCAGGAGCCCAGCAGGGCACTCGCTCAGCTCCATGTGTGTGGCAGCTGTGTGTGGCACTCGTTCTTGGCCTCATCAGGTGATTATGGTAACACTGCTTTGTTCCATCTTATTGGATTTCTCCCCTTAATAGCATCCAATTAACTTCTATTCAGGACTGCTGAGTACAAGCCAAAGCAAGCTGTGCCTCCCCACATGTCACCAAAACCCCTTCAGAGGCTGGATGCCTCTCTCAGATGCATTAATATATCACCTATCATGACAGATGTGTCTTATATTCAATTTCTATATATCTCTTGAAGCCATTCCAGCAGTTTAATGCCTCACCCTTTTCTCTCTCTCTCACTCACAGTGGTTCAGCTCTGGAGTGAATCTTTATCACAAATTCCACTTATTTTCTATGGAGAGAATTTGGAGCTTGATCAACCCTCTGTGTTTTCTTGAAACTCTGAGTGAATCAGCTGCCCTCAACAACATTTGAGGCTTACCAGCTGCAGAGCTCCTTCCTAAGGGAATATTTGACAAGAAACACAGAGGAATCAGTATTTTGTTGACTCTGAAGTGGTGGTTTTGTGCAGAAATTTGGGAACTTGGAAAATACTAGATTCTTCTATATTTTGAGCCTTAAGTGTACACTTACATTTTGGTTTCAGGCTTTTCTGCCCCACTGCTGGTGGAGAAGTTTTGGTTGGTTCATTGAGGTTTTTGTTGGCTTGTTGGTTTATTTTAGATAAAGAAATCTGAGTGTCTGCATTACCTGAACTCCACTTCATCTTGTAAATCAAACAAATATAATTTAAAGAATACACCTTGCTCTTGCAGAGCTGGATACAAACCCTGCTGTTCACTGCAACCCACAGGTCTTTCTGTTGGTTGTCTTTGTATTGCCACATAAAAGCAGATTGCCCCTCAGTCATTTGAGTGCTTAGATGTGTTAAAAGGTGATGAAGAGTTGAAGAGTCTCTTGTATATGTAAAAGTGGCTCTGGTGGCTCCTTTCCAAAGAAAGACTTTTTAGTTTGTGGTGGGTTTTTTATTTATTTTTTTTTAATGGGGGGTGGTGGTTGATGTTTTGTTTTGTTTTGTTTGTTTGTTTGTTTGTTTGTTTTTTAATTTTCTTTTTCCTCCTGGTGGTCCAACTGCAGCTTGTTATCAAATATCATCCTACTTCTGTGAAACTAAAAATGCTATTTACTGCCAAGGTGCATTCCTTAAGTTGTTCTTGTTGATACTGAGAAAGTTATGTCTTGATTTTTGCAGCCCAGTTTATGACTGGAGAGATGTTACTGAGAGTGGGCTCATAAATGCACACCTTGGTGGGCAGGGTGAGGCTCCCCTGCATCTGTGGGGGATGGAGGTAGGAGTGTTGGGTGGCATCTCTCACTTACCAGCACCTCAAATAACCTCCCAGAAACCTCTTTTCACATTGTTTGAACACATAATTAGGGGAAAAGAAGGTCTGTGGTGAGAATTGAATCAGCTAGCTAAAAAAGTCAAGGGAAAACTTCAAGTCTGAAAACAGAATGGGTTAGAATGACTTTGTGTGCCTCTCTCTGTAAAATCTCAGGTGATGAGAGCTGTGGGTATTGTTTGCTGCCCAGTGAAGCCTTTGTCAAAGACACAGATCTCGTGGGTGCAGGAGGAAGCTGGAGATTGTCTTCATCATTCAGGAGGGGCTCTGGCAGGAGCAGAGATGGCATCCAGCTGCACAAGTCAGTCCCTGCCTGCTGTGTTTCAGCTGTATTTCTGACCTGAGCACTTCTCTTCTGGCTTCTCTCTGGCTTCTCTGGGCTAATACAAAGAGACAAGAAAATCTCTGCACGTATCTGACCGTGGACATTAAAACATCCCCAGTTTCAAGATCAAAGCCAGACAACTTGGGGTGAGGGAGAGGTAAAAGCTGTAGTTACAGGGTAATGGGACAGGGTAATGGGAATAAACCCAGACATCTGCAGTGTTGATCTTAATATAATTATCCATCTGCAATGGCTGATGCTCCAAGGGAAAAACAGCTCAAAAACCACAGTGAATCATAGGCCTTTTGAACAGCATTTCAGCAGCAAGGAGATATTTTTGAAGCAGTTCCTACTCCTGAAGGCTCTGCAATCGTTGCAGCAATGGGAAAGCATCCTAACAACAGTCATTAATGAAGGTAAAATCTGTCTTGGTTAATGGAGTGTAAAGGCAGGCAGGGCAGGGCAGGGGGGAAGCTTTGGACTCTACAAGTGATCTTCTGATGTGGACAGACAGAGTCTGCACCCCCGTGGGATGGAATTATGAGCTGTAGTGCTGGAAGATGTCAGCTTTTAAAGTGGTGTCCTTTAATGACTTTGGTGACTCTTCAATTCTGCAGAGTGACACTGCTGGGCAAATTCCAGAACCCACCCCTCACCCCCAAGCTTGTGATGCTCACAGCAAGCAGATTTTGGGATGCAAAGTCTCTAAGTGAAATATTCTGTTTGTAGACATTAGATGTGCCAGATTTTCTTCAGTAGATCTGCATTGATGTTAATCAGTTAATATGGTGGCATTCATTGGATTTGGGAAATTAAAGTCTATGACTATGATGTGGTTCTTATTTCTTTTACTTCCCTCCTGGCTAGGAAGGCAGAATATTCTAATTTTTTTTTCAATAGTTTATATTATTTTTATTTATTTACTGGAAAAAAAAAGGGTGTTGGGGGAAGAAATACACCAAGTTTAGCTCTTCCTTGTGACTATAGAAAATGTGGAATAGGTTTCATTGAACTCATGTTCATGATGTTTTATTTCAAATACTGTAGGAAAAGCAACGGAAGGGAAAAAAAAACCCCTCTTCTTCATTGGTTTCCTGAGTCAGGAATAGAAGAAGGGGGGGAATGGTGATTGTACCCACTCTCATCCACACAGGCAGCCTGCATGGAATTTTGTCACTGTAAGGCAAATTTTTGAAAAAAATACTGTCCAGGTCAGGTCACCTTGTTTGCACATGTTTGCCAGATTTAAAGAGAAATCAGTATTCTGTTTAATGCACATTTCACACAAGGATTTCTCTTTTCTGAAAGGAGAACCTCTAGGAAAGCCAACACTGAGGCTGTTCCTGTGGCTGTTGTTACCTTGCCAAAAAAATCACTTTGACACATTACTGCAGGCACTTATAAAGCTCTTTTTGACTACTTCCTTACAATATAATGACACTACTTGAGGACCATTATTTCCAAGTCCTCCAAATTAAAATGTTTTTGGTTACTTATAAATCTTCTGCTGCTTTTTCTGCCAGTGGTTCTGGTGTTTACAACTCTCTGGACTTGAAGCAATAATCTCTAATTTTTATTACTTTCCATTCCCAAGCTTAAGACACTAGTCCTTTGCATGTTTACCACCCCATCTCTTTGTCTTCTGATGTAATTTTATACTCTGCTATTCTTTTCTGAGTTCTGTTTTAAAAGCAGCAAGGGTGGAATTATTGTATCAAGCAGTAATCACTTAAAGATTTATTTTACGCTTTTTGTAATGAAAAATTTGAAGCACAGAGGTTCCAAGAACTTGATTCTTTGTATGCACTGAACATGAGGGAAAGGAAATATTGTGTCAGTTAAGCATAAATCAGAAAATGCTTCCTTCATAAAATAAAAAGTTTTACAGAAATATATGAATTTTGATGAACTCTTTCCAAAGTACTTGCAGGTTTTGATGAACTCTTGTCTGCTTTTTTGATGACTTCTTGCCTTGGCTTTGTGCTTTTTTGTGGAAGAGTGATCTGAAATGCTTGCCTGGTTGTTTGGTGGTGGTGCTTTGGGGATTCTTTTTCTTCCCCTTCCATAAAGAGGCTTTTAGGGAAAATATCTTTTTTCTAGGATCCATCCTTAACCTCTTTGCAGAAGCAATCCTATCCACAGCTGTTGCAGCTCTGCCAAGAACTTCTATCCGTGCTGTATCACCTGGTCTTGCTCTTGTCAGGAAGATTAATCCACAAACACCAGAGGTTTCTGTCCAAACAGGAGACAGAGGAGTCCTGTTACTTTATTTGAATAAAGGGAGAGGCCATGGGCATTTCCCATGGGGTCTCTCAAATTGTTAGAGGCTGCAACCTCCTTTTTATCCTAATTTCCCAGCTGCATTTCCCTCTCTCTTTCCCCATTTGCTGAGGTACTTGAGAGGTACAGACTTCCCAAATCACCTAATAGAGACCTCCTTCTAATGTATACCCCCCTCTTTTTCTTTTTCCTCGTGTCTCTGTTCTTTTTCTCCTAAGTCCAGGGATTTAAGGCAGTCTTGAGTGAGGTAACACTCGGTGTCAATTAGTGGAATTCCTATGGAATTTTTGGTTCCTCCCAATGCTTCTTTCACCTCTCAGTGTCTGGCTTTGTCTACAGCAGGCCCACTGTTTGTAAAGACAACTTCATCTCATTCCTTTCACTCTATTTCAGTTCATCTTGAAGCAATGCCCAAAGTCATAAATGATTGTCCCCCTGAACCTGGGCAGGCTTTTGGCAGAGTTCTGTGTGTGATTGTTGTTCATCTGAATGCTGCAGTTCTTCAGTCAATGCCAGTTTTGTTGTTGCTTCTTTCCTGGAAACGATTGTAATTAAATCTGAAGGCTCCTTATAAAATATTCCCTCACTTCTGTTAAAACTTTCTTTCCAAGCTCTGCTAACTGCTTCAATCTGGCCCAACCTCTTGGAAAGGCCCTGTGTATTCTTCTGCCTGTTTCTGTGTTGTTTCATTTGTGTAATTTTCCCATGTTATTTTCATTTGGTTTAGAATAATGGAATCACTGAGGTTGGAAAAGACATTTAAGATCGAGTCCAAACATAAACCTAACACTACCAAGGCCACCCCTGAACCTTGTCCCTCTATTGCCATCTTCATGTCTGACAAGAGCTGAGGTTTTCTGTGTCCTGCATGGACAGGGACCTGCTGATCATGCTGCTGATTTGTACTCAGCTCTCTAAAACCACCTTGGATGGATCTTTCTCAGCTCCATCTTCTCATGCACCAATTTTTTCTCCTCTGTCCTCCTCCTTCCATCCCAATTTTTGCTTTCCCAATTTACATACTTAAAACAAAAATATGGCCAGACTTAAAACTCCCAATTTCCAACAGTATTTGATTCTAATTTTATTACTGCTTGTCTTAAAGCTATTTAATGTGCCACTGTTGGTTTGTATGATTGTAGTTTCCTAATCACTGTTCTGCACCTCTCTGCATCCCTCTCTGAACGTGTGACATTTGGCACTAATACCTTAATAATAATCTGTATGTACTTGTACTAGTTTGAAAGCAAACCAGTGAGATACTCAAAAACAGAACTGCAATTTAATGGGAAAATTAACATAAATGCAGTGGTACAGAAACACTGGCAGGGTCAGGACACAGCCTGGCACCCTGCCGGGCAGGGCACTGGCAGCAGTCCCATTAAATGGTGGCTGCAGCCCTGCTGAAGGGATGGATGGGGCTCTGCTGAAGCCCTGGGCCTGGAGAAGGCTCTGGTGTTCCTCTGCAGCTCCAGGGGTGGTTCTGGAGCTCCTGTCCTCTGGGAACCCAGCAGGTCAGGGCTGCCTGTGCTGCTGCAACCCTCAGATCCCATCCCGGGAGGAATGCTCGGTTCCTCCCCCTGGGCGGAGCATCCCCCGGTGGGAGGATGGAATTTTAGGGGCCTTGCAGGGAGCCTTGGTGGCCCATCAGCAGCAGAGATCGCCTGGAGGGAGTTCTCAGGGGTGTGT
Source organism: Lanius collurio (assembly GCA_020086605.1). Taxonomy (NCBI): domain Eukaryota; kingdom Metazoa; phylum Chordata; class Aves; order Passeriformes; family Laniidae; genus Lanius; species Lanius collurio. The sequence continues at coordinate 10,485,417 of JACBWW010000027.1, forward strand.
CATGGAAGAGATCAAGAACCCTGCCCCACCGGGCTTCAACAGCTGGTGACAGAATGCACGATTTTGGTCACATCTGGCACTGTAACCTGAGACAGTCTCAAACAATTTCTTCCATGGATGTCAACAGCAAGAAGTAGAATTATTCCAGTCTTTGTTGTGAGCTCTGGATTGTGCTGGGAAGACTGTGCCTGGAGGAGCTGTGGGTTATACCGGTACCATCCCCAGCATCCTCACTAGGAAAGTAGGGGCAGGTAAAAAAAAAAAAAAAAGAGAACATAAATTTTAGCTTTGAATGTTAAAGAGCGTTGAACATGAGCTAGGCAGAGCACTTACAAACACAGAATCACAGAATATCCTGAGCTGGGAAGGACCACAGGGTCATCCAGCCCAGCCCCTGGCCCTGCACAGACCCCCCAACAGCCCCACCCTGGGCATCCCTGGCAGCGCTGCCCAAACGCTCCTGGAGCTCTGGCAGCCTCAGTGCCCATTCCCTGGGGAGCCTGGGCAGTGCCAGCACCCTCTGGGGAAGGACATTTTGCTGATCTCCAGCCTGACCCTCCCCTGGCCCAGCTGCAGCTGTTCCCTGGGTGCTGTCCCTGTCACAGAGCAGAGATCGGAGCTGCCCCTCGGAGGGAGCTGCAGCCCCCGGTGGGGTCTGACCTCAGTCTGCTCCAGCTGAACAGACCAAGCTGCCCTCAGCTGCTCCTCATGGGCTTCCCCTCAAGGCCCTTCATCCTCCTCCTGCCCCTCCTTTGGACACTCTAACAGCTTTAGATCTTTTTTAGAATGTGGTGCCCAAAACTGCCTCCAGTATTCAAGGTGGGTCCCAGTGCAGAGCAGAGTGGGACACTCACCTCCCTCAACCAGCCTGATGCACCCCAGGACACTTGGAACCAAAGCAAGGATTGTGCTCCTTGGGGTCATGCCCAAGCTTTGATTTTCATCCTCAATAGCATCTAAATCTTTGTTCTTGTGCCCTCACTCTTCCCTCACTGTGTGTCACTGGATCTCAGCATTTCCTCCTGCAGTGCCATTGTCAGGACTTTATTGCACTTCTTTCCCTCTTCTGCTTTTTTTTTATTTTAAAGTAAAAATTTCTGTGGACAAATTCATGCTCTCTTCTTCCTCGCCTCCCCAAGACATTACCAACCCTCCCCAAACTCCAGTCCTGGCTATGCTTGCAGTCTGCTGGCATCTGGGATGTAGTCAGCCTCATCCCTGGTCCCCCAGCTGGAGGTGGGGACCCCTGGGATGTCCTGTCACAGCAGCTGTACATTCCCGGGGAATGTGGTGTGAACAAATGGAACAGAGGGAATCTGCAGGTCTAGCCCTAATTATGGAAATTTGACCACGATGTGACAACACTGTCTCACCACTGTTTTAACAGCTCTGGGGAATCCTGGATGGCCCCTGGAGCTGGTTCCTTGCTCTCCTTGTCCAGGACTGCTGATGGATCCTGTTTGCACCCTGTGGGACTGTACTTGCTACTGAGGGCATGGCTTGCACTGGGGCCACCCATGGCTTCTGGCTTGTCCCTCTCCTGGGAAGCCCCGTTGTTGCTGCTTTCTGATGCATCTTGTTGCAAAATCCTCATTTTGGAGTCCCAGTAAACTATTGCTGCCTTCCTGGGGTGTTACAAGCTGCCTTCTGGCTTGTGTTTGTGTGGAGCATGAGCCCACAGCAGCTGCTTTGGGATGGAAAACAGAAGAGCAAGGACAAAACAAGAGTTTTGTGACCAGTCCCTCTCCCTGGCCTCGCAGCCAGCAGGGTGACAGCTGTAGCAGAAGACACATGAGATGTTTTGTGGTTCAGCTGCTCTGAAGCTCATTCTCTAAAGTGTGCTCGGTTCACCTTCAGGTCATGTTACCACTGTAAGGGGAGCAAGAATTCAAACTGAGCATCTCCTCGGGGGTGGTGACAGCAATCAGAGGTGTCAGTTGGTCACGCTGTCACTGCAAAGGCCTTTGAGGTCCCTGTCACTGAGCCTGTGCTGGGTAAGGACCTGCTCCCAGAGCTGAGCTTGCAGGAAGTGACACTCAGCCACTGATGAGATGCTGAGTTAGTCCAACCATCTCCACAGCGGTTTCAAGCACTGTGTGCCTGATGCAAGGTGCTGGGAGAGTCACAGGAACCCCCTGCCTGTACAGGGAGGAAGAGGAGGAGGCCTGGGATGAACAGACCTCAGACCTCAAGCTCTGCCTGTCTCTGTGGAGTGTGTACATGAAGCATTTGCCTGGGGCTGATGAGGTAAAACTTACAAAGAATATTTTTCCAAATGATGAAAGATTACTTGATTATGTGACTTGCAAGAGGTAAAAGAAAGAAAAGAATTATGTTAAAGAAATAGGGAAGATAACTATGATATGGCTGGAGAACAGAATGGGTGCTTTGAATTTCCAGTGTTATTAAAGGTATTTATGATAAAGGGATTAAAGTATGGAAAAGGCTTAAAAAAAAACCCAAAGAGAAAAAAAATCCAAACCCAACAGAAACCAAACAAGAAGAAAACAAAGCTGACTGGCAAGAGAAGAATACTCAACTCTCTACCATAGAGTTGCAGTCCAGACAAAGAGCACCCTAAATACAGAGACACTCTGACTGAGAAATCATGAATGGAAACAACTGTCATAATTAAAGTTCAGTAGAATCACAGAATCACAGAATAACGAGGTTGGAAGAGACCTCCAGGACCATCGAGTCCAACCCATGCCGTAACACCTCAACCAGACTATGGCACCAAGTGCCATGTCCAGTCCTTTACAAAACACATCCAGAGATGGTGATTCCACCACCTCCTTGGGCAGACCATTCCAGTACTTTATTATTCTTTCCATGAAAAACTTTTATATCCAACCTGTACCTTCCTTGACGCAACTTGAGACAGAGTCCTCTTGTTCTGTCAGCTGCTGCCTGGTGGAAGAGACCAACCCCCACCTGGCTACAACCTCCTTTCAGGTCACCTCTGAGTCTCCTTTTCTCCAGGCTAAACAACCCCAGCTCCCTCAGTTGTTCCTCACAGGGCTTGTGTTCCAAGCCCCTCACCAGCCTTGTTGTTCTCCTTTGGATGAGCTCCAGCATCTCCATGTCCTTCCTGAGCTGAGGGGCCCAGAACTGGACACGGCACTCGAGGTGTGGCCTCACCAGTGCTGAGTACAGGGGAAGAGTGACCCCCCTGCTCCTGCTGGCCACACTGCTCCTGATACAGGCCACGATACCATTGGCCTTCTTGGCCACCAGGGCACACTGCTGGCTCATGTTCAGAGGGCTGTCAGCCAGCACCCCCAGGTCCCTTTCTGCCTGGGCACTGTCCTGCCACGCTGTCCCCAGCTGCTGCCTGGTTCTCTCAGCTTTCTGATGTTTTTACTTTTGGAGTCAGAGTTCTCACAGTTTTTCATGTAAACAACAGCTGTGTTCTCCTGGCTGTAGGGATGTTTCCATACCTGCACTGTGACAAGGGGGCCCTGATGGGCATCTCTTGTAGCCAATGTGTTTGTAGAGGAAGTGACCTTGTTCACCCAATCCTTGTCCTGGTTAAGAAATCCATAAATCTGGAAGTTAATAAACATAGGCCCTTTTAGCCCTTCTGAAATCTCTCATGTACCTGTGTTCTCTCTCCTGTCCTAGAGTGACACCCAGCTTGTTATGCTGTAGGGGATTTTTGTGGCCAAAATGCAGAACTCAGCACTTAGACTTATTAAACTTCATCCCATTGGACTCTGCCCATCCATCCAACCAATCCAAGTCTCTCTGCAGAGCCCTCCTACCTTCCAATAGATCGACACAACCCCAGCTTGGTGTCATCTGCAAATTTACTAATGAAGGACTCAATTCCCTCATCCATATCAATAGAAATATTGAACAGAACTGGCCCCAGTACAGACCCCTGAGGGACACCAGTGGTGACTGGCTGCCAGTTGGATGCAGCACCATTCACCAGCACTCTCTGGGCCTCTCCATCCACACAGTTCCTGACCCAGCAAGTGCTCCTGTCCAAGCCATGGGCTGCAGCTTTTCCAGGAGTGTGCTGTGGGAGGCAGTGCCAAAGGCCTTGCTAAAGTCCAAACAGACAAATCCACAGCATCTACCTGGTCATAAAAGGAGATCAGGTTGGTCAGACATGACCTGCCTTTCGTAAACCCACGCTGGCTGGGTCTGATGCCCTGGCCATCCTGTAAGTGCTGTGTGATGGCACTCAGTGTGACCTGTTCCATTCCCTTACCTGGTACTGAGGTCAGGCTAACGGGCCTGTAATTGCCAGGATTTGGAAATGGGTGCCACATTGGGCAGCTTCCAATCATCTGGAACCTGGCCAGTGAGCCAGGGCTCTTGGTAAATGATGGAGGGTGGTTTTGCAAGCTCGTCTGCTCCCTCCTCACCCTGGGATGGATCCCATCTGGTCCCATTGATTTATAAATATCCAAGTAGGATAAAGGACAGTCTAAATCTTAGAAAAATAAAGGCTTTTCACAGAGTGACTCTTTTGACAGTGCAATGATTCATTAAGCTCAGCTCTACCCAGCTACATTTACAGTTCCAAGGCGATTTTTCACTGTGATGTTTTGGAGTTGTTTGCTGTGTAATTAGGAATGCACACATTTTTCTGCTCGGCTTTTAAAAATGGATATTTTATAGCACATTCTCCGTACTTTCAGCAGTCATTGCTTCCTGATACTCTGACTGTGACTCTGGCAGGCTCAAAGCTCCCTGGTTCTCAGCACTGCTGCTGTGCCCCTCACATAATGTGCAACATGTGGAAATCACTGAGGTCTTCTGCCCCACATGCCATAACTCAAAAGCAGATGAGGCCTGCTGTCCTCCAGAAACTGTGGGTTCCTACAGCAGTGCAAGGGATGAAAATACCAATTCTCTTTTTTAGGCTTATTTCCACCATTTTGGCAAATTTTAAAAGCTATAGAGGTTTTCTGTGAGAAAGCCAGTAAGAATCTGTCTCCACTTAACTCAATGCAAATGTTATTTTAAATGCCTTCACTGAACACAAACAATTCCCTTATGTGCAAGGCAAATCCCAGAATTGTGGGTTCTCAGCCTTGGCCTCTCAGTGGTGTAGTCAAAGAAAAGCAAATTTAGAGGAATGAGAGACCCTAAATCTCCTTTATAGGAAGCCTTGGGAAAGCAAGAGACTTGTTCAGAACGTTATTTTAATTTTTTTGCACTTTGAAGATTATGAACAGGTCAAAACTAACTTTCAAAGCTGTTTTGGCCATACCCTGTTCATCTGGGGCCATTTTTGTTTGCTTCTCTCATGGAGTGCTCAAGAAGAATTTAGAAATTCAGTTAAGGAAAAGACTTGCATGACCTGCAGTTGACTTTGGATGCTTTTACCTGATGCAGGAGTGAGGACTTGAGAGACAGCTGGGTAAGCTGCAGCAGATGAATCTGTTAACACAGAAATGTAACTCTGCCCAGAATACAAGGATTAAGGTAAGTTTAAGAAAATCCAGATTTTTCAAGATTACATGCCCAAATCCCAGTGTAAAATTATTAATCAAAAAAAGAGATCACAAATGCTGAAAAAGAGATACTTTGACTTTGTAGAATGAGCCAAACATCTTAGTACTGAGGAAGAACAGTGAGAGAAGTACAAAAGCATTTAATAAAGTAAAGCTTTGGTTTAGTTCCTATTTAGTGTCTGCTCCTGCTGATTCATTTTTTTGAATCAGATGGATGGAAAAATACTCATCAGAAAAGGTTACCTAAGGGATTTTATTGAATTGTTAATAGCATTAACAATTAATAGCAGTTGCTAATAGCAGAAATTATAAGGGCAATCTATAGATGTGATGTGAATCTGGTTTTACCCTTTCAGATGAGGGGATGATAAACCCTAATCCTGCAGTAAAGGTTTGCTATTGTGATCCAAGCAGTTGATCAGTCCTACACAGACACCTGGACAGCAGGGCTGTGTCTGGAGCCCTCAGGGGGTGCAGCTTCCCACCAGGGTTTGCTTCCTGATCTCCAAAGTACTGCTGTGTTTCCATCTTCTCCCTCTAAGTGGACTGACTGCAGTCCTGACAGATGAAAACACCAAATCCTTGTGGTTTAGCATAGGATTTCCCCATGTTCAAGAGAATTTTCAGGTTCTTGTGCCCTTCTGGGATGAAGGGGGACTGCCTGGGAAAATATTCCTGTGTAAACAAGACTGATGATATTTTTTTTATCCTTAAATCAGTGAGAACCAGAGAAACAGGAGGTAGTGATGGAAGGGAGGTAAGAGCAGGTGTGTTCAAACCAGGCCTCCCAGTAGCAGCCACATTTTCAGTGAAAAGGCTCCTGATTGTGTGCAACTTCTGTCAGCAGCTCCCTGTCAAAAGGAAGGATGCATGGAGGGTGTTTAATGTGCAGCACAGTGGGGAGGCAGGAATTGCCCTGGGAGGATGCAGCTGGGTGGTGTAAAACAAATGTGGAGTAGAACTGCCCCTCCACACAGTGCTCAGGCCCTGATGCAGGGAGAGAGCCAGGGCTGGACACCCAGAGAAGAAAATGTGGGGCTGTGAAAGGGTGCAGGAGAGATTGGTAAGAGCTCTTTCAATAAGGAGACTGGGACCTAAAGAACTGAACTCCTGGTTTAGGGGAGCTGGAAGTAAAGGAACCCTGGAATGGTAGTTACTAATTGGCTGCTGTAAAAGTAGAAAGGGTGGAACAACAGGTAAAAATGTGAAAATACCACATTATTTTCAATACTTTCAAGGTATTTTTGAATCTATAAAAATGTCAATTCTTCAGACTTTCAGGGAAGAGACAAGTTCCTGCTGATCTGATCCCAAAACAATTAAAAGCTTCAGCTCTGCAGTTAAGTCCTTCAAGCAAAACCAGATGTGTTGTTTGCCATTAGGTGAGGAAGGAGCTTGAGGCGTGACCCAGCGAGCCCTGCCAAGGCAGGGCTACTGCTTCTGACCCAGCAGTTGTAAAATCTCAATTAAATGCAGCTCCTGCAATAGCAAAAGGCCAGAGTGCCATGTGAGCTTCAAAAGCAAGAGCAGAAATAGAAAAAAAAAAAAGCAGAAAAAATGATCTAGAGGAGCACAAGTCCAGCGAAAGCAGATAAATATATTTGGGGTTGAAAGCTTCTGTTTGTGGTCTTTTAAATAAGAGCTTGACAGGCTCCAAATTATAACCAGGTGACATCTAAAACAACTTTAGTAGATGGCCTGACCCCAGAAATATGCCCATGTGTCTGCCCTTAAGGTCTGTAGGTGTGGGAGCACTATGGGATGTGTTAGAAGGTCTGGGGCAGGCAGGAATAGATTGAAATAATTAATACTGCTGGGAAAAAAAAGGAACTATAGGGATAAGGAATAGGCTTTGCTGCTATAACTGCCTGGCACATTCTCTTGGGGAAGAGAAGAGTGACTGGGTAAAAAGAATAATGTAACCCCGTGGGGAGCTTTAGATAAAACAATGCAGGAATGGATCTGCAACACGAGAAACATCAGCTCAGTATGGAAATGGCCTTGAGGGATGGGGGAGGGTATGAAACGAGGCTTCTTGATGTGTTCTGCTTGATTCTTGGGCAGAGATCAGGATGGAAAAGGGGAAGGTGAGCCCAGGGCCTCCATCTCATCAGGTGTGGATGACACAGGCACTGGAAAAGCAGGTGAGGGACTGGATCCTGCGGGGGCAGGGACTTCCCAAGGTGTCAGGGCAATAAAGGGATGCTGGTGTGCCCACCAGCATGGGGCACCTGGATCCCCACCTCCAGCACGTGGGGCTACCACAACAACCATCAGGCTTGAGTCTGCTACTGGATGCACAGCAAAATCCACACAAATTTGACCTACTGAACTACATCTTGGCTTCAGAAGGGGAATTAGAACATCCTGTGCACAGCCTACTGCTACTGCCAGAAGAGCAGGAACAAGACCTTCTGCCTCCAGCCTTTTTGTGGTAAACTGAATTAACTCTGGGTTTAGCAAAGAAACATCTCCATCTTCTGTCACGGAGAAAGTTGAAATACCCTTGGCCACAGAGGAAAGCAGGGAGCCCACCTAGAGAAGCTTATTAGAGCAAGGACTGGTGGTACAATGCCACATTCCTGTAGGGATCTGTTGGAGTTCCCCTCCGCCCCCACCATGAGGGCCTGAGGAGGGGCCCTAGAGAAGAAGTATGGGGTCTCCATGTCACCTGTACCCTAAACCTGTTCCCCATTGGTTGGGTTTGTGTTCCAATGCCCGGGGAAACCGAGTTGTCCCGGGATTTGGGTCGATCTTGGGCAAGACCCCAGCCCTGCAGCTGGCAGAATAAACATCTCTGAACATCTCCCAAATATCGTTCCATATTTCTTCCCACAGGTGTCACTGTCTAATACTTGTTGCAGGAGGACCCCACTGTGACAGGGATCCTCTTTGGCATGTCCTGAAAGCAGCTGCAAGGCTCCCCAGCAAACCTTTCTGTTTATTGACAATTCCAGTTTAGTTTTTCATGTGGGAATTTGTATCAACAAGATTTTTATCAATGATTTTTAGGATTCAATGCTGTTATGCACCAAACACCTGTTGTAGCTCACACCTGTGCTGGCTGCCCTGACTGTCAGAGGGGCTGGGACAAAGTGTAGCAAACTTAGCAGATGCTTTGTGCACCCTGCTACCAAGGGGTGTTGCTACAACCTTGTCTTGGCAAAGGACAGCAGCAGGGCTTGGGTTTCACAGCCCAGCTGTGTTATCCTTGCATCATCTGGATGCAGGAGAAGTCACCCTAAGTTGACAAAGCCTCTGTTTCATGTGTGGCTCTGGTGTTTCATGGTCACTCAAATACAAGATAAACAATGAATTAACCAAGTGTTAGTTACAGTTATGGAAACAGGATTCAAAGTAAATTGAGAAGACACCTGCCTAGTACAGAACAAAATGAAATGCCTGGAAGTAGATTTGGGTGGGAAGGTTGACTTTGCAGGAGCTCTTCTGGAAACACATTCACTTCAGACCAGCCATGGTGTGTGAGCCAGGCTGGTGAGACCTGAGCAGACCCCTGAACCCCCAGAATGGAATTCTCTGCAGAGGATTGTGCCAGCATGGCAAGTGTGGCTGTAAGGGCCTTGTGTCAGCAAGGAGGCTGTGAATGAGGGCAGGGTTTGGGGTGCTGTTAGCCAGCTCTCCAGCCACACCCAGGGGCAAGAGCAGCAGTAGAGATAAATTAATTTGGATGTGCTTTGCTTTGTCAGATAACCCAATCCCCTCAGAGAAGGATGAAATTCAAGACTACTGCCCTGACCCTTGCAGCCCAAATAAAAATGATGGGGGAGTATCTACATGTAGGTTGTGGTGTGCCTTAGGATTATCATTCACATCTCTTGTGTGCCAAGGGGCTGAGGCACTGGAGGTACCAGGCTTTGGAAATGAGGAGTGGAGATGTGGAGAGCAGCAGGGTTTAGGGGAAAAGAAAATCTTTTGCAGCTGGGTTTCTTTTCCCTATCTTTGTTTCTAAGGACCCAGAAATTTTCTTTCTTCTCCTTCCTAGGAATTCAGTAGATTCTCTAATCTTCTGGGATTTACATTCATTAAAGATAAATGTGTCTGGTCTTTCCTTCTCCTTTCAGTTTCTGCCTTTCTTTCTCTTTTACACCATCCATATTTTTATCTCTTGTTTTCCTCTCCTGTAGAGACTTGGATTTCAAAAATCTGCACTTACCTGTGGCAGTATGGCTGTGCAGAGGTAATATATCAGTACATCTTGTTCTAGGCTCTTTGCCTCCTCATGAATGGGAGACAATGGTCTAATGACTGGGGACATTTCTGCCAGGTGATCAACCAGGGTTCATTATTTTTCATCTGTGATTGTTCTGATTCCATAAGGTTTTGCTGTCGATGATTCTGTCCTACAGATAAAGATGGAAGAAATTCTTCCTTGTGAGGGTGGGCAGGCCCTGGCACAGGGTGCCCAGAGAAGCTGTGGCTGCCCCTGGATCCCTGGAAGTGTCCAAGGCCAGGCTGGATGGGGCTTGGAGCAGCCTGGGACAGTGGAAGGTGTCCCTGCCCATGGCAGGGGGTAGACTGGATGATCTTTAATATCTCTTCCAACCCAAACCATTGCATGTGCTTCCAGTGAATAAAGATGAGCTCTACTGCAGATTTATTCAGTTAACATTGATGTTTTGATCCTCTCTTGTGTTTTTCCCTCACACATTGCAAGAATCGAGCCATACTCAAGTCATCTCAACCGCATTAAAACCAAGAGGTCAACTAGGAGGGATTTTATATCACAAAATATTTAATAAACACGGAGGCAAGGCTGCTACATCCTTTGTAGCTAGAATCTAATGTATATAATATGTTTAGTTCTTTGCTAAGCTATAACAGACCCCTTTGGGTTTTTTTTGAGATATAAGATGTAAAGGTCATGGACAAATGTGTACTTTTAAGAATGACTGGGCAGTGAAGAGCAAACCATTTCCATGTGTAGTGGTTTGACACAACTAAGTGTCAAGCATCTAAAATATCAGTTATTTTATAAGGAAAACAAAATAAGAAAATATTGAGGAAAACTAGATAGCTGAGAGGCAAAACAGGTTCAAACTTAAATGGTTGCAGTACAAGGAGAAAGTTTTATTACTAACAGAATTAAAAGTGAAAAGATATAACAAGAAATTAAAACACCCCCCCTTCTTCTCAGCACTTTACTCTTTCTTTTTAACTAGCACAAAAGATAACACAACATAGGATTCTAGTCAGTGTTACAGTTCTTGAAAAGTCTCTCTCTTACGCTTAAAGAAAAAGGGTTTCTTCTTCTTGCTTCACATGGTTTCTCAAACTGCCCCCAACAACAGACCCGCCCGGAAAGAAACAATCTGCTGTGGTGTAATACATCTCTTCTATGAAAAAATGTCAGTTTTTTCACAGTGCCACACCTGGGCCATCACATGGGGTTATCAACCTTTTTAAGGATGGGTCACTTTGGCCTGAACACAAAGGCTTTTTTTTTCTGCTACAAATCTTTAAAAGCCTCTCACTGTTTCTATATATCCTGGCATAGGCAATTCTTCACAATCTTCACAGGCCACACGTGAGTCTTCCATCCCCCCCTGCACTCCAAATGGATTTAAGAGACAAACAATTTGAGATATTACAGTTTCTCACCACCGCATGCCAGAAGGATTTTTAAGCTCCGTGCCAGGAACGCGGCACCGCCCCTTTTCTCTGTCTCCATTTTCAGCTCCGTCTCACATGGCTCACTCTCCCTCTGACTCCAAAACCTCTATGGTGAAGAATGTTCTTGTTCAGGCTTTATGGTGAAGAAAGCCTCACTCTTTTGTGCTGCTGGCTGCAGGGTGTTTTCTTCAGTTCAGCCCCAAGTGTGCTGGCTGCAGAAAGGAGGCTCCGACAGCTCCCGCCGGCTCCGTGTGGAGAGCAGGGGGGAACCTGCCGGTCCCAAGGAGCCGCTCTGGAAAGATTTTTGCTGTGCAGCAGCCCATGGCTGGGTCCAGCTGTGTGCCAGTCCATGGCTGGGTTCAGCAGTCCATGGCTGGGTTTAGCTGTCCACGGCTGGGTTTAGCAGTCCATGGTTGGGTTTAGCAGTCCACGGCTGGGTTTAGCAGTCCATGGCTGGGTTTAGCAGTCCATGGTTGGGTTTAGCAGTCCATGGTTGGGTTTAGCAGTCCACGGCTGGGTTTAGCAGTCCATGGCTGGGTTTAGCAGTCCATGGCTGGGTTTAGCTGTCTGGGCTCTGGGATGGCTCCTTCCCCAGCGGCCCAGGGTCGGTGCTGCGGCATCAGGAAGAGGGGAAGGGGGCCGGGCTTTGGCCCAGCCCAGCGAGGCCTCAGCCCGGCGGGGCCCGGAGGCTCCGAGGCCTCCCCACCTCCCTCAGGCGGGCTGGAACAAGAGGAACTCCCCCCTTTCTGTGCGGTTTAAATGTGTAAATTGTAAGAAGCATTATTGGTCTAAAAATCTGTCTATCAACTCAGATTCAACCCACTACACCATGTTATGTTTGGGGTAACCTCAGGTGGTGCACAGGTCTTGACTTCTTTCATTCCAGTGTATGCTATCTTTATTATATGCTTCTGTTCTCAATTCTCTGTCCTTTGCATCAGGAACAGAAAATTAATTATTTTCTCTGCATTACACAGAACAAATTTACAGGAGTTGCTTTTATGTCCCCTGTTTTGCTCTGAATCACCTGACCAGACCTGAGCACATCCAATGAAGCACTGAAAACCCACCTGATTTTTAGGATCTCTTCTGAAAAATCCAGACTATTCCTTAGTACTACTGCCACTGCCAAACCAGTGACCCAGGAGATGATACACATAGTGAGGGGATGCTTTTTCCTTATCCAGACAAATGGAAAAGTGCATAAGGGTCAGCTGGCACATGATTTGTAAACACATAAAATGGACTGCTGTGCCCTAGGCCAGGGACTCAGCCAGCCCAGCTGATATCACCAAGTCAGAGGAGCTTCACGCTGACACCTGGAGAGAGCTCAGTTCAGGGAGCAGAATTTCTCAGCCAGCTTCTCAATGTCTGTCCTCCTCTTGGTAAATACAAATATTCCTGTTAGTCTTGTGTCTCTCTCGCCCTTTTCTGGATCCTCTTCAATTCTTAACTACAATTTTATTTCACGTCTATGACTTTCAATCTATATCACTGAGGTAAGAAAACATTCTTTATCTGTTTGCAACCTGCTGCCTTTCACTTGGTTGTGTCTTGCCTTGATCTTCCATTAAACAGAAAAGAACCTGAATCACTGAGGCTGGAAAAGACTTCCTAGACATCACCTGTTAACCCAGCACCACTGTTCACCAAGTGCCACATCCATGTTTTTTGAACACCTCCACTGCTTCCCTGGGCAGCTGTTCCAATGCCTGACCACCCCTTCCACGAAGAAATTTCCCCTAATATCCAATTCAAACCTTCCCTGGCACAACTTGAGGCGGTCCCTGTTCCCTGGGAGCAGAGCCTGACCCACCCTGAGCCCCCTCCTGTCAGGGACTTGTGCAGAGCCACAAGGTCCCCCCTGAGCCTCCTTTGCTCCAGGCTGAGCCCCTTTCCAGCTCCCTCAGCTGCTCCTGGTGTTCCATCCACTTCCCAGCTGTGTTCCCTTCAGACATACTCCAGATAACTTGATTTTCCCCAGTAATAGGCACACTCTTATGTTAGCCTGTCATATTTAGACCTGTTCTCTTTTTTAATTTCTTACCAGAATAAATGAATGAATGAATGAATGAATGAATGAGCATAGCTGCACCTTTGCAATTTATGTAACAAACCTGTGAAAGCTATTTCAGTGCAAAGAACTCCTTGAAACTTGGCTATTTTCATCTTTTTCATAATTTGTTGGTTTAAGCATTCACATTTCTTTGAACACAAGGAACATATTTTATAGTCAGAAATACTCTTTTTGCAGATGGCTCTGTTTCTGTGAAATTGCAATAAATAAAGCTTTGTTTATGATTGCACTGAAGCAAACTGTGGTTGGAATTGCGTAGAAGAAAATTAAAAGAAGAATGAAAATTGAGGCTGCTTAGCTTTGTCTCAACTTGAAAATCAAGTTTCATGTTTGGGAACTTTCTGTCAAATCAGAATTTTTCAATTGTTTTAGAAACCTTACAGAGATTATTTCATTCCCTAAAGTCTTTCTGGTAGAAGAAGAGATGTCACTGGCTGGAGAACCGTTTGCTTTTGCAATTTTTCAATTACAAAGACAGTAAATCTTCTCTCATACCCAAAAGAATGATATGAGCCTACTTTTGATCATAAGGGAAAAAGTCCAGAAACTCAATACTTTTCTGTGATTTTTATGGAGAAGACACCCAATTTTTTTTGGGTCTTAATGGCATATGAGACTGAGGGATGGGTAGATGCTTTTTTGTTGCAATATGAGGGATCAGTGACACAATTCTATTTGTAGACAAATATTGGTAGGGTATATGTTGCTTCACATTTCTTTCTTTCTTTCTTTCTTTCTGGACAGACAATTGGAAACATCTTGAGTTTCCTGGGTGTAACCATCTCAAGGCATGATTATGAGCTTGTTTTCAGCTTGGAGTGTCAGTGGTGTCTTAGTCCTTTACTTCTCAGAGCCATTGGCAAGGATTTGAGCAACAGCACCGAGTCATTAATGATACAAAACCTCACAAGGGATAATGTGATAATTCCCAGAAAGGAGTTTTGCATGAGTGCATGGAGTGCTTGCAGATGGGATAAATTACATTAAATGGCTTCAGGCAGGACAACCTGCTTTCCAGCTCCTCCTGCTCCCCAGACATGCTACCCCTGTTTCTGGTTTCCTCTCACTATATTTAGAGTTTCCATAAGAGTATCATTTTTCCATATCCCAGATCTCTCTTCCGAAGTCTTCCTTTTGAAGGTTGAATTTTTGGTAAAGAAAACCAGTGTCGTTTGTCCAGGACAGATGTGTCTTCTTGTTCCATCTGCTGCCCTCATTCCTGTCCTTTAAAACAACCCTGGGGTTATTGCTGCAACCTGGGATCCTCTTCAGAGCTGCAGATCATGCTACAGGCCATTTATATAATTTTGAATTATGTGAAAGCTAAAGGAGGAGCAGGAACATTCAAAGGAAAAACTGCAAAGCAAAACGATAAAAATGAAGTCAAAAATAACCAGGAATGTGGAAGATGGCACCTAGTTGCTTGTTGAGGAAGGAAGTGATATTTCTCCTAAATTATGTCACCTTTTGGGAATGTTGGGTCTGCAAAGGCAATCTTTTACCAGCATTCCTAAGAGATCCCCACAACTGGCCCAAAAAGGAAAGGACTTTCAAGGCCTTCAGGTGCCCCACACCCCTCCTGCCTATTTTATGCATGCTTTGTCTGCTCATCTTGAAGATAAGCACCTCAAATTTCTCTGGAGGTACAGGGTGGGGGGCTGTGAAGTACAAGTTATGACTCACTGGGATATTTGAGCAGAATGGGGCTGCAATTGTTAAGACACTTGGGCTTTCCTCCTAATCAAACACAGTATTTGAAATGCAGTAGCCTTGTATTAAAACATATTTATTGCTCAACCAAGCAGCAGATTGCAGGAGAGATTTGTAAAAGTACATTTTTGTTTCTCCAGTCACTCTGGTGCTCCCTCAGAACATGTTGTTCCCAAAATCCTTGTGCAGGCCCCGAAGCTCTGGTCCATCTGGCTGCACTGATCCACTGCACTGGACACCACAGGCACAAGACTCCAGAAGTTTGATTCCAGCCAGGCTTTTCCTCAGGGCTGCTGTGAATCCAATCCTCACCAACTTGGACAGCCTCCCAGAGAGAGTCAAGAGCAAAGTGTAATTCAGGAATCCCAACCCAACACCTGATCAGAGACCTTTGCAAACTCAGCTGTTCTTCAATGGATGGATCTTTTTGGCGAGGTGACAGACAGGAGGCTGTGCCAGCCGTGTGGTTTGGCAGCCCCAGGTGTGGGAATGCAGCTCCCAGGGCAGGAGTCACAGCTTGCTTCTGCTGGCATTTGTTGTAATGCTTTCAGTGCAATCTTGTCATCTGCCTCTCAGGACTGGCTTTCCCTGGAGCATTAATTTAAGCATCCAAGTCTGGCCAGCAGGATATCCGGGATATCCCACAGTGTGCATCACAGAGTCAGCGGGATTATCATGTGCACGTTCTCTACCATGATGGTGCTGCCTTTCTTCATCCCTCACTGAAGAGTCTTCAGCTAAACTGCATCACTCTGCACTTCCTATTGTCTAAACTTTTAAACACACAATTTATGGATTTTAGTGAGTATGGTCTAGTGAACAGTAGCTCAGCAGATGTGGCAACTTGCCACCCGTACCCTAAATTCCTCATGTCTGGTTTCCTGGGTTAAGTGTCTTTGTTAGGCACAAAAGCACCTTCTGAATCTTTTATGTATTGCA
Source organism: Lanius collurio (assembly GCA_020086605.1). Taxonomy (NCBI): domain Eukaryota; kingdom Metazoa; phylum Chordata; class Aves; order Passeriformes; family Laniidae; genus Lanius; species Lanius collurio. The sequence continues at coordinate 10,501,245 of JACBWW010000027.1, forward strand.
ATGCATAAATGATAAAGCAGACAGAAAGAGAAAATGAGGCAGAAGTAGAGAATGCTCTATCCCAGAATGGGTCAGGCTGAAAGGGACCACGGTGCGGCGTCTGGTGGCACCTTCCAGCCCCAGCAGGGCCATCCCAGAGCACATCCCAGGATTGTGTCCAGTCAGTTCTGGAATAACTCCAGTGAGAGAGACCCCAGAGCCTCTCTGGGCTCTGCTCAGGGCTGGGCACTGCCCAGGGCAGCAGTTGTGCCTCCTGGGCAGGGCAATGGCCGGGCTCAGGCCCTGCCCGTGGCTCTGAGGCCATTGCTGGGCCCCGGAGCAGAGCCCGGCCCTGCTCGGAGCCCTCCCTGCAGCCAGGGACACCCAGGGACACCCAGGGACACCCAGGGACACCCAGGGCTGAGGGCCCCTCTCAGCTGGGGCTCCTCTGGAGGCTGAGCAGCCCCAGCTCCCTCAGCCTGGCCTGGGCACCGAGATGCTCCAGGCCCTTCCTCGGCTGCGCAGCCTCCGCCGGCCCCGCTGCAGGAGCTCCCTGGCCCTGCTGTGCTGAGGAGCCAGGGCTGGGCACGGCACCCAGAGGTGTCCCCAGGGCTGGGCACAGCACCCAGAGGTGCCCCAGGGCTGGACATGGCACCCAGAGGTGTCCCCAGGGATGAGCACAGCACCCAGAGGTGTCCCCAGGGCTGGGCACGGCACACAGAGGTGCCCCAGGTCTGGGCACGGCACCCAGAGGTGTCCCCAGGTCTGGGCACGGCACCCAGAGGTGCCCCAGGGCTGGGCACGGCACCCAGAGGTGTCCCCAGGGCTGGGCACAGCACCCAGGGGTGTCCCAGGGCTGGGCACGGCACCCAGAGGTGCCTCACAGAGCTGAGGAGAGTGCCAGGATCACTCCCTGACCTGCTGGCAATGCTCTTCCCGGTGCTTCCCAGGATCCCAACGGCCTTTTGAGGCCTCCAGGCCCAATTCTGAGCGCTGCTGGCTCAGGGTGAGCTGTCAAGGACCAGGGGGATGGTTATTTGCTGGTGAGATCCCTGTTACAGACCAACAGAACTTGTTATTGCAGGTCCCCTGTTTGAACTGACCTACTCACAACCAAACCCACACTGGGCAGTGTCATGCTGGTATGATCCTGTTGCTGGCAGAAATGCTGCTCTGGAGATAGGCCAAGTGCCTGCCTTTCAAACAGCTCTAGTGGGTTCAGAATATGGGAAGTGTACTGGCTGAGAGTAAGGTACCTCCAATTTTCCTTTAACAGCTACATCTTTTTTTTTTTTTTCTGTAAGGACTCCAAGTTGCACATAA
>JACBWW010000027.1:10562519-10602718 GCA_020086605.1 Lanius collurio
TGGGGGGGCGGCGGGGGCGGTGGGGGAACCTGGAGGGGAGAACTTTCTGGGACATGGCCCATGGAAGGGAGCGAGGGGGCGGGGGGCCCGCAGGCAGCCAGGACCGCAGAACTGGGGCCGATTGCCGGCACAGAACAAAGCGTTCCGGGAGAGGCTTCTCTCCTCACCGACAGAAGGTCAGGGACTGGGGACTGTCCTACCGAGCGCTCTCTGTCCTGGGTACCACAGGCCAACCGGCCACCACACAAGAGTGCACAGCAAGCAGCTGCTCACTGCCAATCAGAAACAGAACCTTACATTTTTGTAGTACATTTAATAGTTGGAAAGAAATAATTGCTTCCTGGGCCAGATGCAAACCACTTGAGGCACCATGTGCTTTTCCAGCTGTGGGGGTGAGAAAGTCACCCGTCACTTTGGACAAACTCCGGCCAAAGGCAATGAGGGAAGCCCCCAGCCTTGTAAAGGCAACAGCTGGCAGGCCACAATGCAGTCATAAAACCACAACTGGGGACATCACAGGTGGGCACACACACAGGCAGTGCTGAATCTTGGCACTCTGTGAACCATTCTTTCCTCTATTTGTACAGCCTCCACTGTTTCAGCTTTCATTTTGTTGGTGTCCAGATTCTAACAGGTATTTTTCAAAGGCATCAGCAGCTCCTGGGATAGCACAAAGAACAGGAATACACAGAACAGTCCCACAGTGCATTTCCCCTCTCTTAGAATCACAGAATGATTTGGGTTGGAAGGGACCTTAAAACCCACCTTGTTCCACCCCCTGCCATGGGCAGGGACACCTTCCACCATCCCAGGCTGCTCCAAGCCCCATCCAGCCTGGCCTTGGACACTTCCAGGGATCCAGGGACAGCCACAGCTTCTCTGGGCACCCTGTGCCAGGGCCTGCCCACCCTCAGCATAAAAAGCAAAAATCTTCTATCTAATTTAAATCTACACTCTTTGAGCTTACAACCACCATCCCTTCTCCTGCCACAACAGGCCCTGCTAAAAAGTCTGACCCCATCTTTCCTAATAGGCCTCCTTTAAGTATTAAAAGGCCACAATCAGGTGTCCCCAGAGCCTTCTCTTCTCTGGGCAGAGCAACCTCAGCTCTCCCAGATCACCTCCGTGGCCTCCTCTGGACTGGCTGTGACAGTTCCATGTCCCTGTCCCGTTGTGGCCCCCAGAGCTGGAGGCAGCCCTGCAGGTGGGTGTGCTGAGAGGGGAGGACAGAGGCAGGGTCCCCTCACCTCCCCACTGCCCACGCTGTGGGCTGAGCCTGGCACACAGGGGGGTTCTGGGCTGCCCAGTGCATGTGGCCACTCACAGTGATAGCTCTTAGACCTGTAAGATGGAGTTTCACAGCTAAAAAGGGGTTTGGTGGGATATTCTTCCCCTTCACCAGCAAATTATCCCTGACCTGGGCCCAAAGCCACCCCAATGTCAGTCTGGCACGATGGGCTAGTTTGAGTTTTTCTGGTCTTTCAGAATAAACATAAGTATTTCCCTCATACATTAAGAGACAGAACTCTTGCACAGCCACCTCAGGGAGGGCTGGAAGAGGGAAATTAAATCCTGCCCCTTGCCCAACTTCCACAAGAGTCCCAGTGCCCAGTGCTGTGTCACCAGGAGCACCCACGCAAGGCTGGCAGATGTGACATGGGACCTGTAGGACACCATTCCCACCTGGAGAAGCAGCACCAGGCCAGGGACATGTGGGGCTGCCTGAAAGCACAATCACCCACTCTCAAAGTGCCCCTCTGAAATCCGTGGGGCCTGCAGATTACTTTCTGAGGTAATACAAAGATTTTATTGTCAAACATCTCATATGATATGCAGATGGCCAACATATGGTCAAGTCCCTCACCCAGAAGAAGAAGGAGGCTTTAGTCATTTCTGAAAAAAAGGTTTTCTTCAGTGAAATGAGAAACTGTTTCAATTGTTGCATGGCATATGCACACATCTTTCCATCCAGGAAACCCTTTGAGATGAAACCCTGCCTGAAATATGGGAGCCCTAAAATGCCTGTATTCGTGTCATACCACAATTCCCATGTGGCTTTCATTTAATACAGATAAAGGCAGGAAAAGACTAAAATACACCAGTCCCTAGTGATCCACTGCAGACTCCTCTGAATCTATGGACATCATCCATTGACTTTAACACACTCTAATATGCTTTAATGACACTTCATCACTTACTCTCTACATTTTACCTAATCTATTAGATTTACCTAACAGTGTTCTTGTGGTACCCTTGCTATTTTGGGCAGTTTCCTCAGCTAAAATATCATTTGAGATCTCATATGGGCTCCCCTTGACTCCACACAGCTGTCTCCAGTAGATGAACAGCAGTATTACATGATTACAGCAGTAACAGCCAGAAATCAACCACGAGAATACACAGCCTCACTCTTCCTTGTGTTCCATAACAAATAAGAGTAGCACTTAAATATATATATATATATATATATGTATATGTACATAGATTCATTAAAAGAATGGTCTTTCACTTGTTGGTGAAAGACATAAAATCTTAGAGTCTGTTAAAATGGAAATAGGAGCATTCAAAATAATTCTGTAGCCAGGGATCCCTCCCACTCTGAAAAGACCTCAGAAATATCTGACAGAGCCAGACCACTTTAAACACAAAGGTTTTAGTATTTCAGAGATGTCCTTGCTATAAAGCTGGGATTCAATTCATATTAATTTCTCAATTTGGGAAGCAATATTTAGAGCACTAAACAAGCAGAGCAGATGGTTTGCTGCCCTGTTTTCCCTCAACATCTTCCATCACTGCTCCTTTCTTTTAAGTCTGGAGGGTGGTCAGAGATGTTGACATTTATCTCCAAAATGGCATCTCAGTGGCAGGTTAGACCCCCCAAAAGGTCAAAAGGAGTCTGCAGCCAGTTGTTAATAAAATACACATAGAAAATAAGTTTTGGAGAGGAGGAAGAACAGGACCACCAAATGTTTGTTCTTAGTGGAAACAAGTCCATAAAAAAGCAGATACTGACAATAAGCCCTGGCTCAACCCAAAACCTTGTGTCCAGTTATTAAGCATTTAAGGTGCCCAAACCTCTGCAGTTTGTTCAGTTTGCATCCAAACTGCTTCTGCTCCATCAGGGAAAAGGAGCATATACCTGTGACTGTGGCCCTTTAAATATTCCCTCACAGAAATGATTTTCCAGTTAATGAAACCAAAACCAGGGTGCTACAGAAAAGTACCAGGTTTGCTGAAAAGTGTCTCTGGACTCTACAGATGGAACAAGTAGTGAAAACTTTACTGCAAACTTTCTAAATATCCTAAAGAATTTAATCTTTCTGCTGTGCAGTTTCAGGGAATTAGACAAGAAGTTAGAGTGTCCTCATCCCATAAAAAGGATGCTGCAGAACCTTAAACCCCTTTTTTTTATCCCACTCACTTCTGGAAGTATTTTTTCACAGAGTTAGGTTCTTTTTTCTTATTATTCTGTCAGTCTTTTGTTTGTTTTTGCTTTCCATAAGCTGGCGTGCAAACCACAGGCATGAAGGGCTAGTTATTTTAAAAGAGAAAAAAAAAATAACTGTAATTGCTGCTTGTTAGAGTGGTACAAAGCTGTCCAGTGGCAAACAACGCTACTGCAAACCCTGCTGAGCCTTCACAGGCTACATCTCCTGCATTTGATTTGTCTTAGCAAAAAGCCCCACAGCCTGAAAAAACCACAATTAGCTTTTGAGAAGCTTCGTATCATCTGCAGGAAGAAGCTCAGTCATGAATCACAGAGTGGTCAGTGCAGCATCCATTCAGCCACCCCTTGTTCTCCTCTGCACTGATGCCATTTCCCACAGCAACCTGTGTGACCTCCATCAATCTCCACAGAACTCCAGCCTTGCAAAAAAATAAAGAGCAGGGCCTAGGAAGGCTGCATTGCAAACTTAAAAATACCAGAGTCTGGCACTTCTGGTTGAGATAAATGGAGAAGAATATACAGCCTGTGCTCTCTTATTTCTTCTGACTCACCAGGGCAGGGATAATGGAGGGCAGGAGGTGCCTTATTTAGAAGAGTGTTTTCACTGGCAACAATAAGGAAACCATTAACAGAACATTAATCTGAAAGACATTTGAGGAAATATTTGGTTACTTTTGGCCAAATCAGAGCTGCTTGAAGACCAGGAGTACAATCCTTCATCATTAATTTCATTTGATCAATTCCATCAATTTCCAGAGACAAATTTCCCAGGATGACAGTGCTTGTTACCACCCAGAACAGCCCACTGAAGGCAATGGGACAGTGCAAATCATTTGAAGGTGTTAAATAACAACCTGGACAAAGCATTAAATAAAAAGTTTCCCCAGGGTGGAACCAGGCCTGGTTTAGCACTACTTTACTACCAAGGTTTTTTTCCTGATCAAGTAGAAAGAAATGGTAGGAAAAGGCCTGCTAAATTAATAGCCAGGAACAGCTTAATTTAAGGAACAGCTGTTAACTACAGTGGGCTTACTATTTCCCAGTTCTCAGACAGTGGTTCAGGTATGAAGGTAAGGGATGGGAGGAAGCTGCAAATCTGAGCCAGTTCCTGTTTTATGAAAGGGAGCAGATGCCAGCTCTCCTCATCCCTCACACTGGTTTTGCTTTCCCAAACTGCACCTCCTTTGGGCACACATAGAAATCTCACTTCTTGCATTTTTGCCCCTCAGAACGAGCCTGCAAACAAGGCTGGGGGAAGAGGCTGTGACCTGGAGGCAAGGCTGCTTTAGGACTTGGTCCATTTGCTCAGCCTGGTTGGGGCAGAGCCCCGAGGGCTGCCCCAGGAGAGCCTCTCACTGCCCTTCCACAGGGAACAAACCCACTGTTCTGAGCATCCATCCCCTGCTCACCCAGACCAGACCTGCTGAGCAGCACCAATCTGACACTAAATCTCACCTTTGCTCCCCCTTGGCCCTGCCAGCCCTCCCTGTGCACTCTGTGCTCGCACTGACCCAGCTGCCCTCTCCAGGATCCCTTGTGCCACATCCAGGGAGCCCGTGGCTCACACCTTGCCCCAGTGCTGGGACATCTGCTGTGCAGAGCCCCAGAAGTGAGAAAGGCTGGAAAAGCCAGTCACTGTCCTCTGACTCACCAGCCAGATGTGGCATGCCAGAGAGGGGACACTGCCCAGCCTGGGTACCCACAGACACCAGGCTCTCGTCTGTGCTATTCTTTGTTCATTAGTGGGGCTTTTAATGGGTTACCCCCCCTTCTTGGACCAGGGCAAGAGAGCAGAGGAGGCTGCTGTTCTGCTAAGTGCTTTATTTCACAGTCTCACAGCTTTCTTAAAGGCAGAGTTCAAGGGGGTTGCATGATAAAGCCAAGCAGCAACAGCAAACAGCAGGCAGAAAACAGCTGCTTCTTCTTCTAGTTCTAGTATCTCTATAATTTTTTTCTTACAGAAGTGTGGATTATATTTGTTAATTGACCAACAAGATTAACACACAATTCTAGTTTTTCTTAACCTATCCAGGTCTAATTCTAACAGTCATAATTCCTACACAAGTGTTACACAGGTATTACACAGATTTGTGTGTACAGTTTCTATCAGTTCTTATTGTTTATGTGAACACTCTCTCTAAAAAATGTGAGCACTATAGTTCTATCTATATTTTGTCTAAAGTAAAGAAATTCTGTGAAGGGGTGACACTGCTGCAGTAAGAACTGTGTTTAAGGTCTCTGCTGCAGCTTTTCAGTGTTTAAGGCACTTAGCATATATTTCTACTAAAAGTTAAAAATCTATATTTCTATTTCACTTTGGTGTGACTTCATGTATTTCAGCTTGTCCAAAGGTTTTAATTTAACTCCTGAGCTTTGGCTTCCCTCTGGGCCTGTGTCCAGAGGAGCTTTCACTCCAACATCTCCCCCTCCTGTTTGAACCATGTAGACTTCTTTAATAGCCTTGTTGATCATTTTCCAGATACATTGAAGCAAACAAGGCACCATTATTAACACAACTATGATAATAACTAATATGTAGGAACTCATCTTTAAAAGCTCTTTTACCCATGCTGTTAAATTCCATCCATCAAGCAGATTATCTAACCAAGTTCCATCATCAAGTCTAATCTTTGACACACCTTCTTTAGGTTGTTGAATACTCTTATGGATGGATTCTGAATGATCAGATAAATTCATACAACACATTCCTTCACAATCTTCACACCCATGTCCATGTGCTAATAAAAGGAAACCAATTGCAGCCCTGTTCTGCAAAGTCACAAGTCTGACATCTTTGGTAAATGTCAGCATATCCCTTACTGCAAAGGGAGTAGCATTGAATTCCTTACTCAGCCAGCACCCAGGTCAGTCTAATTGTTCAAGTTCTACTCCTGAACCAAGTTGCGGTAATGGTGCCTTTTTCTGGTTTTAAATCAAGAGTCAAACATGGTTAGAAGGGGGAAAATTTTACCTTGGTATTAATTTGAAGGATCCTCAGGTGCACACATTCAGGTTGACTGCACTGAAATGCACCCCACAATCCACACCCCCAAAAAGATCTGGTATAACATTATAGGTGTTACTAATTAGCAGATCTATCAAAAATGAGAGGCTCCCCAATGAGAGGCTCGAGTGAGCCCCCTCCCCAAGGAACCTTCCCCTGGATGGTTCTATCTCAGTTCACAGAATGTGTTCTGGAGAGGACCTTGGGCTCTGGGGCACACTGACCTCTACCTACAAAGCTTCTAAAATATTTCATCTCCTAGTTTGACAAACAAGTCCAAGAATGGAGGCAAAAGCACCAGGAACAGAAGCTGCAAAAAGGCATGAAAGGGGTATAAAAGACAAAAAATCTTCATGGCATCAGTAAAAAAAGAGCTGCTGGGAGCCTTTTTGCAAGACTCCAGGGTACAAAATTATCATTACAATCTGGCTTATATTGAAAAATAGACCTTTTACTTCTATGTCTCATAAAAGCAAGCATTTTTGCATTTGGCTATTAGCAAAGTAAGTTTTCCCCTGCTACGTGGTCCACCAGTGATATGTGCTGGGATAGCAGGCCAAACTATCTCCACAAATAAAAAATACTCCACGTGGCAATTGAAAGGGAATATCATATACAGAATGAACTAAAGTATAATTGCACCGTAAGGTCTGATTTTTATTTAAATTGTGATAAGGAGTAACATCCTTAATCAAAGATTGACTCTTCTTTGTATAATTAAATTTGACACAAAAGGTCATATATGGAGAACCAAGGATTTCTAGTTCCTGAGGTTCAGAAGATGCCTTGGGAAGGTGAGGAACCCACCAATCCCATGCATCTACTGGATTGTAGTAGTTCCACACATTTGTGCCTCAACAAAGGGACCTTGAATAGCTTCATCAGTTTCTGTTGGGATTGGCCAAGCACCCACTGACACCCCACCAAACAGGTGGAAAATGGTTTCTCATGAGCTATGTTGGACAAACATGTGGTATCTAAACCTGATGCATTAGCTAAAGTCGCCCAAACATTAGCTTTAGGTTGGATAACTGGCAAATCTGCAGAGCTAAAAGCAAGCAAAGCAAAAAAAGCATAATTTTCTATTAAGTTCCATATTCTTCTTATGTTATCATCTAACAAAGAATTCTACAATACTACTGATGCCCACACCCAAAGTCCACAGTCTTCTGCAAGACATCAGGCAGAGGTTCTGTACAGTTCATGTTTGTGTGCTTGTTTCCTTACTTGTGGGGTTGTCAGCTTTTCTTCACACCTGGTGTGGTGTCACCTTCTTTGCTGGAAGCCTCCTGAGTTGGCCTCCTGTGGAAACACAAGCAAACCCTTTGCCCCACGTCATTAGAGGAAATGGACCCTCAATCTGCCCCAGCTCTGGGTTTCTAATCAACATGGAGGATTTTCTTTTAACTTTGCACTTGTATTGTTAGAGAAATGTCTGAAAATTGGTGGATCAGGCTCTACAAAAGAGCTGTTTAAAAAATTAAAGACATACAGGGCTTTGCTCAACCTCATCTGTGGTGTTGCCTGTGCCAACCCTCCTTTCTGCTGATCTAGAATAAGTTTTAAAGAGTGATGTGTTCTTTCAACACTGGCTTGACTTGTGGGACAACAAGGAACACCAAGTGTGCCAAACTCCCCACTCCATTAAAAAATCAGCCAATTTCTTTGCTGTGTATGCGGGGCCATTGCCTGTTCTTATCTCCTGAGGTACCCCCAGTGAAGGAAACGCTTGCAGAAAATGCTGACAGGCAGGACTGGCTGTCTCACCTGTATGCACTGAAGCAAAGACTGCACCTGAGAAGGTATCCACTGATACAGGGATATTTTTAAATTTCCCAAAAGTCAAGTATGTGCTAATATCTGTCTGCCACAAGTAGAAGCTTTGCAATCCTTGTGGATTGACTGCTCCTGTCGCAACAAGAGGCTGTACAGGTTGGCAGTCTTGTGATTGCTTTTTCCTGATCCCTAGAAAGAGGAAACATTTGCATGAGTGCTTGCAGATTTTGATGAAAAAAAAGCATGACTGTTTGCTTGTTCAAAAATGTTAGGCAGGGTATTAACAGCTACTGACTGTCAATTAACCAGATCTTGCATGACCTTATTGCTCTGCTGAATTGTTAAATTGAGGGCACATCAAGGGTTTTTGCAAGTCTCTGGTCTATTATTTCTGACTTTTTGCCACAAGGTTCCCATCCTCTACATTTAGATGTGTACTGCAGCTGCTGCATGTCTCTTTAAAGGATAATCATTACTGATTATGGAATCAATTATGGTGCTTGTGTGGGACCCAAATTCAGTTCAAATTGGTGCTTTTTAGAGGTCAATGCAAACCAAAACCATGAAAAAAGTTACACTCAGCAACACCTTGTTTACTCATTTCTTTTGTTTCCTCCTCCAATAGTTCACACTCCAAACCATCTGTTCCAATTGCTCATGGAGGTGTGGGCACAAATTTGAGAATTTCAAGCATTTTGTAACGTCATTCCAAACCTTTCATCTTCTTACATCCAGAAACAGAGGTGGTCTTCAGCACAATGCTGGCTGAAGAGGACAGTGGCAAGAGGGACCTTCTATGACACATGGAGATAATTCTGTGTGGGCAGAGTGACTTTCCTGTAAGATGCAGCCTCTTCAAGTATTTCCTGAGGAGCAGCTTTTCCCAGCCCCAGCACTGGCTTTTGCCAGACACCCCACGTGGGTACATTAAATATTTTCAGTAGCTTAAGGATCACACAAAGGTAAACAAACCCAAGGTAAACCCCGAAACATCTCACTGCACAAAACAAATCAGGCCACAGTCAGATCTTTAATAAAAGCACTTCAAGTCAGTGACAACCATGATACAGCAGACATGACAACTCAGAGAAATCAAGTTGGGGGTAGCAGTGTGCTGCTGGTGTTTGCAGAGGATTGAACAAGGACCCTAAACCCAACCATCCCCTCAGTGACTCCTCAACTGTTCACAACACACTTGTAGGCTGCTAAAAGTCTCTCTTGCCTCAGTCCCTCCTCAAGCTGGTATGGGAGAAGCACAAAATGGTCTTTGTTCTGAGCAAAACCAATGGGGTAAATTAACCCTGGAGAAAACTCCAGCTCTTATATCTGGGTAGGAGGCTAAGTTGATTTTACAGCACAGAGACCAAGCAACCCACACCCTCATTATTTCCTCCAGTTTCACAATATGCACTTTTACCAGGGCACTGTTGTGGAAAGGGGCCTGACACTGCCAGTCTCTTAATGGGATTCACCTGATTGGAGCAGGACATGGCAAAAGCATCTCCCCACAGAAACCGTTCCCCACCTCACTGGTGAGCCTGTTCAAAGCTGTCAGCCACTTGTATGGCAAGACTACACATTCTCATTTAGCCACCTTCTGTCCTGCTCCCCTTTTTGGAGCATGAGAAACCAACAAAAGGTGCATAGGATCCTTTTCAGTGTGACAATAGCTAAATAATTCTAATTGCAGGAGTCAATGATCCACTGACAGGGCCCTGAAGGTTCCCCAGGAAGAGAAGGGGTTGTGCAGCACTGAGAGGAAAATGGCAAAAGGCTTGTCCTCAGAAGCCCAGCACACACAAGAGCTTTGGAAGGTTGTATCCCTGCACTTTGGTCTTTGGGTAGTGCCACCTGCTCAGTATCTGTAGTGGTCTGGCTTGAAGGGCCCATCTCTGGACAAGCCCAGGTATTTGGCCTGTTTGTCACTCAGCTTCGTCAGCTTCACACTCAGCTTGTCCAGATGAGCAGCAGCCACAGCTTCATCCAGCTGGAAAACAAAACATTGAGACAAGAATATTCAGAGAACAGAGCCCTATTAGTTCAGGATGTCACAGTCCAGAGGGAGAAATTATTATGTGGAAACCAACAGCAGTCCCAAGGGAGACTTACACTGACCCAGCTTTGTTCCTGCCAACACCCCTCACCTGTCTGAGCACAGACCTGCATTCAGATGGAAGAGCCTTGTGCTTTTGAGGAAGTCAAGTTTAAGTAAGACAAAGTTTTATATAATCAAACCCATTTCAATCTCATTTACACTTTCACATCCATCCAGCACGCAAAAAACAGAGATCAAACTCTTCAGAGGTAAGAATAATCCAGTTTGCTAGAATGATTAAGTCCCAGTTTCCACTACAAAGACACCTGGACATACTGCACTGTCATCCTACAAGTAAGTCCTAACACTGGAAAAAAATTCCTGTCCTTTCCAAATACCCCATTTTAGGGGCACATCAATAATGACATTTATTCCAGAATCTCCAATTCAGCAAGACTCCTTGTATCTGCTGGCACTGTCATCATGAGGAATAAAACCAAGGTGGGCTGTAGGACACAAACTCAGAGAAGTTGATGTAATTTCTCTATCCCAGAAGTGTCAGGCAGGTGTGTAAGAAACTGGAGAATGTATAAAGTCAGAAGGCAATTTAGTGCTCCAGGAGCTTGGCAAAGGAGAGTCAGGAAACAAACAGGATGGTGAACAAGCTGCTGTGTCAGAGGGGGATGTAGAGGCACAGGGGATATTCAGAGGTAAAAAGGACAACACAAGCAGGGATCAAGGACAAGTTTGATGATTTGTAATTCCTGCAAAAAACCAGGCAATCATTGCTAAGGAAACAGATACAAGGTAAGTCTAAATCCCAGCAGCATAGCAAAGACTGGCAGTATTTCCCTCCCATTAGTTAAGTAGACATGAAAGGCTGCAGTATAACTGAAGGGCAGTAAATCAACTAAACAATCAAGGGCCAAACCTGCAGCTTGTGGGAACCAGCAGAGCCTAAATGATTCAAAAACTAGTCCTGGATCCCCCCTCCAAGGGACTGTGATAACAAAGCCACTCCTCTGAAGTAATCCCAAGAACCAGGTAAAAAGCTCCATGTGCACAAAGTGTAACTCACTGCAGCTCAGCCTGCTCACAGCAACCACTGTGGGACTGCCAGCATCTCTTGGGAACTAGCACAGCCCAAAGGTGAAAAGATAAAATTAGAAACCTAAGAGAAAATGGTTGAATAATGTTGAAGTGAACAATGAAATCCACCAAAGAATCAGGTAAACCATGAAAGAAAGCCTAAGGGAATGCCTGTGTTTAGAAGGGAAACAAGTATTTAAGCCTAGTACATCCTGTCAGGATGCCATGAAACAAATACAGGAGGGTCAGAAACTGGATTCCTATCTCATTGATCAGACTGACATATGAAGCTCTCATAGGTGTATTTCCAGTGAATTTAAGACAGATTCCACCCACTTGAAAAGAACTAAGTCCCTGACAATTCCCAGACAAGGTTTTCAGACTGCAGCAGGGATCAGTTGTTTCACAGCTGCTTCAGCTTGGGGACTTCAAGACTTGTATCTTAGAGACACACAAATTTAGATGAAGGTAAGCAGACATTCTCACCTTAAAATCAAAGCTGAGCAGGACAGATTTGGTGTCAAGAACACGGAGACAAGAGTTTTCCTACAAGTCCAGGAACACACATTGCAGAAATGTGTGCTCGTTTGTAATGGTTGATCAAAGCAATATTCTTGCAGTCAAAGGAAGTGCTGTATAAGGTACTTGGTAATTGTTAAATTCTACATTTGGACCTCAAAGCACTTGCACAGAACAAGGAAAGGCACTAGCCCAGAGCATTATCAGAGACAGCTCTTTTGTTGGTTCTGAGAAGGAGACTGCTTTATTCTTTGAATACAGCCCGCTGCGAGGCACAGAGTCAAGAGCGTTTTGTTACAGTGGATGAACCTGAGGAGATCACTGCCATATGCTCCCCTAACAGGCAACTTCACGTTTAACTGCTCTGGGCATTACTTATAATTTCCAGTTCAAGTATTTTTACTAAAAATTGTTATTTAGTGAGAGGATGAAGCCACATTTAATCAGCAATGCTGGGCTATCATTTTCAAGAGAACTGTCAACAAGACTTCCTTTGAAGACAATTATGTGGCAGTTTGCTGATCAAGTCCTCCACTGCATTTCTGGTATGCTTTGCTTGATCCTTAACTGATGAGTTTGGAAACTTAAGTCCTTCAGAAAATACCTCATTAGTAAGCCCAAAAATACACACTCTACTTCCTAAATGGAAAGTATTTTCACATTTACTCTCACACCTGGTTGTGTTCCAAAGGCAGTGTGATTTAACTCCAGCATCTTTTTCCATGAACCATCTCAAATTCTCAGTCTTGTTTTGGAAAATTAAAACCAGGTTAGTTTTCTAAAAGGAATTTGCAAGCTGTGACACAATCCAGACTCTTCAAGAACAAAGAATGAAGAGATAAATTTAAAGGGAAATCCAAGAAAATCTGTCATTGATATTTTGTGAAGTTATTAGAACCAGATTGTGATAACCTCTCTCAGATGCCAATGGAATCAGGACTCTTTCCAACCACAGTAAAAGGGATTCAGCTTCACTCCAGCTTCAACTCTGCCCATTACACTTTGCTGCTGGACAGGCTTGCAGAAGGAACAAGCTGATTGGGAGTAGCTTTCCAACTACCCTGAGGCAGCACAGGGCTTCCCAGCACCTTAGAGAATTCAGAAAGTGCCTGGATGTTCTATCACAGGACAGGCAAGTCCCAGTTTTGCACACAAAACAACAGCCCAGTCACACTCAGCACGTCTAAAGCCAAACATCCTCTGAAAGACAGAACCACTTTGCAACAAAAACCTTCAGCAGGAAAGTGAGTTCAAGCCCAAAGAAAGCCACACCTGAAGTTGGCTTCCTTACCAGCCCCTTTGCGTGGCCGTCACTCACCTTCTTTGGCAGGAAGTGGACTCCCACGGCGTATTTGTCGCTGTGGGTCCAGAGCTCGATCTGTGCCAGCACCTGGTTGGTGAAGGAGTTGCTCATGACGAAGCTGGGGTGGCCCATGGCACAGCCCAGGTTGACCAGGCGGCCCTCGGCCAGCAGGATGATGTGGCGGCCGTTGCGCAGGGTGTAGCGATCCACCTGTGGGAGCAGCAGCGTCAGCACCGGGCAAACCCGGGGGCCTCCCTCCCCCCAGCAATCCAGCACTGCAGCTGTAACAGAGAGCCCTCCCTCAACCCCAGCCAGTGCTTGCAAAGCTTGCAGCAGCCCTGGGCTTCACAGTGCACCCATCTTGGCATCTGCTTCCTATTTGACCAGCTCCCCAATTATTCAGCCAGCTCCCCAGTTCTCCTGGCTGTTCCACGTGCGTGCAGTCCCAGCCAGCTGTGGTGGGAACTTGCTGCTGGCAGTGAACCCCAGTTCATCTGTGCCCAGTGGTCACAACTGGTGTGGGGAGACAGGGAAGAGGGAACAGCTCTGTGTGCAGCAGTCCACAGCCTTGGCATCTAACAGGGTAACAGCCAGAGCCCTCAGCCTGCTGAAGGTCCCCTGGAATGGTCCCACCTCTGTAAGGCCAATACATTCAATGAACAGCTGTCCTGGCTCCTGGTGTACCCTCCTTTGCTCTTGGGGGAACACACATAAGGTCCTCCCCGAGCTACCCCAGGGATAGCAGGACTCTGCACACAGAATCCATGTTCAAATGGGCTAAGGAGACAGGTCCTCAGCTCAGAGAGTCCCACACAGCTCAGGAGATAGATAATGTCACTGTCCCACACAGCTCAGGAGATAGATAATGTCACTGTCCCACACAGCTCAGGAGATAGATAATGTCACTGTCCCACACAGCTCAGGAGATAACGTCACTTAGCACGTGCCCCAACTGCCTGGGCCAAACTGGACTCCTGCAATGTTAAACTCAACCCTGCTTCTCCTTCCCACCTCTCACGAGCTCCTCTCTGCCCTGCCTTTGAGTGGACAAGGTTACAATGTTAAAGCAATTAAGGAAACACCAATATGGCCACAAGTCACAGGACTATTCAATATTAACTCGTATTAATTGCTCATGTCATACCAAGCACTTGGGAGTAGAGCAGTTTGGAAATACTTAAAACATAATCAGCAACTTTGACAAAACCTAATGCTTCAGACCATTTATCTTCTGCTAGCACAGCACAGCAACTGTGACAGACCTAAAAGGGTCCCTCCCCACAGCTGTATTTAAACTTTAGAATCGAGAAGTAATTTGATATTAAGTAAAACACATCATTTTCAATTTTGTTCTTAAAGCTTTGGCCTGTAAGTTAAAAGCCACATGGGATGAAGCTTTAATTGTAACAATACCACCTTCTGAAAAAACATCCTAGTGCAGGACTTGAGCAGAGATGTCAAGTGCAAACCCATCCAAACCATTTTCTCTTTAACAGATATTTTGCCTTCAGAGCAGGTCTGTGCCTCCACCTGCCTGCCTCAGCTATGCTTCAATCACAGCACCATTTTCTGCTTCTTGAGATCACATGACAGATTATTGTGATTTCAGCACAACACATGCAGGCAGTAACCACCTCAAAGAGCAGCCCTAAAGCAGTCTCCATTTCTCCTGCCCGAAAGCACTCAGCAGGTGGGGTAAGAACAATCCCCACTGAGCAGTTGCAGCTAATTTTGGATGCCAATTCTCCTTTGTGGACCACCAGTGACATGCTCTGTCCACTCAAAAAACACCATATGGGCCATCAGGAGATTATGGGAGGAAGCAACAAAACAAAGAAGGAACCAGATGGGAAGCAGAACATGAAAAATCCTGAGAACAGCTACAATATTACTTATAACAAACATTACATTTACAGATTGAACTAATAAACAATAGTTGAGCAGTTAAAGTAGCATTTCAGTTTTGAATTCTGAATTGGGCAGTTTAGATGTCAAAATCTTATATCCTTACATAACAGCCACACAACTTTCCCCTGGACAGCTGCTGGCTTGTGCACAGAACCCCACACCTTTGGCAACCTGTGCCAACAGGAGTCATTCGATGCACAAGGGAACACAGACAATGTAAAATTAATGCACAAAAATAAATACAAAGTGGTGGTGGTACCAGCAGAGGCTTAGGTCAGTACTGTGGAAACACATCTCATATACAGGCAGACAAACAGGCTCATTCTTAAGCTCAAGAAATTGCTCCAGAAGTAGAATTTAAGCTACCCAAGCATTAAGCTCCTTTCCACACTCAGACAAATGCCTCCTCCTTTTTCCCATTGGAATTTACCTGGCTCTGGACTTTCTGGCTGCTTCACACTTCCCTGCACAGTATATGGGAATAATTTATTTATGAGCTGAAGTTCGTTGACCTTGACCTACCCATCTTGAGTTGAGTTTGTGCTGCAGGTCAGTCTCTGATACCCAAACACAGCTGAGCAGGGCTGCAGTGCAAACCCAGAGCCAAACCAACCTGCCATCTTTTCAGTAATAAGCCTCTTTCCTCTTTAACTGTCCTCTGAATGCATCACATGAGTCAGAATGGCACAGTAAGATGTTTTTCTTATTAAAGTGTTAAACATCTCTTACATCAGCCCAGCACTGGTACTTCCATGCTGGACATGGTCTCAATTACTGTGTACCTCCAGCTGAAGTTAACAACCCTCAGCTCTGGCATTAATCCTCTCTTCAAGAGACAGATGTCTTCAGAGAAAGTCAGGGATTTTTGCTCTTGTACTATACTCCCATCTCTGGTTCAGTACACAGAAAAGAAGCTGGCAGGTTTAAGTAAAAATGTGAATATTCAGAACATTAGATTTCTTCAGCATTAATCCATATGGATGACCCTGATCCCAATTCCATCCTTTTCAACAGGTAATTTTGTTTTTTTTAAACCAGAAACTTGTTACAGTTTTCATACCTGGGACTACACTGCACCTTACTGCACTCTCATCAATGCCAGACTGGCTCCTCAAAGCAAAGCATACAAAAAGGGATTTACTGCCTCTGTGCAGGTAGTTTGTGTGGTGCCATATTAACACCTAACTAACATTCAACAGTGTTTACTCTTCAGGCAGTCCAGGGTTTAG
Source organism: Lanius collurio (assembly GCA_020086605.1). Classification (NCBI taxonomy): domain Eukaryota; kingdom Metazoa; phylum Chordata; class Aves; order Passeriformes; family Laniidae; genus Lanius; species Lanius collurio. Next base: position 10,578,831 of record JACBWW010000027.1, read on the forward strand.
TTTTAAAACAACCTGAGCTACCAGAAAGCAGGCAGGTACCTGTGGGCTCCTCTAGGACAAGAGCTGCTGAGCACAGTCAGTTCCACTAAGGCCATGGGCAAGAACAAACCTGAACACAGTGAGAACTTGAGGGTACAACTTCAGACCTGGTTAAGGCCATGCAAAGCATCCCAACACACCCCTCATAACTGCTTAGTAAGACTTTGATGTGAGTGACCAATAAGCCACAGGGGAGTTATGAAAACTGAAAGGGCAGATGAGAGTTATATTTGGGTGTGGTGTTATTAAAAATACAAAACCTGTCCCAGAATTCTGCTGTCAGCAAGGACAGTCCCTCTTCAAAGATAGCCAGAATTCCCACACCAAGTCAGGTAAAGCCTGGCTTGATTTATGGGATATTCTCCCTCAATGCTGGTGTCACAAAACAGTTTTGATCTAGTTCTAGTTCTGCTTTAAGACACACAGTTGAAAGCTGCAGTTTTCAGATCCTGATTTTCCTTGTGTAGGTACAGGCACCGCTAAAAGCAAATACATGGTGAACATGCAGGCTGAGCAAGGATAAAACATCCGGCCTGGTCTGCCCACACAGGTTTCTAAAATGAAGCCAAAAAGTATGGAAGAGAAACCCAAGTTTGGCAGAGCTCCACAAAGGCTTTCCTGAGGTTTCAATCTCAGAGTAGACTAAAAAAACATGGCACGCTTTGAAAACAAAGAGGTGTGAATTTTCTCAAACCTTGGCAGAATCCCAAAAGACATTTCATTGACATTCCCTCAGGACCACAACTGTTCTGCAGCAGAGCAGCACATGAGCAAACAGCTTCACAAGAGGAAGTTCAGATCAGGCACCAGGCAATCTATGGGCTCTGCTCTAAGTTTTATGGGGTCTCTAAGGGTCTGCTCTGTATTCCTCATCTAACTTGCTTTTTGCAGCTGAGATCTGGCATTGTTTTCAGCTCAGGGCTATCAAAGCAAGCACATTTGCATACCCTGTGCCCATGCCCCAGACATCAAAGCTGACTTCCCATAAGAAATGGACTCGATGCAATTAATTGTCTACACAACCAGCACTAAGGGTAGGCTCCTATCTCTCAAGGAAGAGGGAACACATGGAGAAAAATGCATCCATACCAGGCATGCTCCCCAGAGGTCACACTGAGGGACTTGGGCACTGGCTGGAAACAACTGCTCTGATGCCAACCCAGGAATATCATGTGCAGCTTGTTCCAGGTAAGCAGAATCTGCATTCTGACCAGAGCAACAGTGGTTTCCAACAAAGCCAGAAAAAACCAAAGAACCTGAAGAGAAATACTCTTCTTTCTAGAAATGGACACCAAACAGCCACTGCTTTTTTCCAGCAGGAGAGCCTGTGCAAAGGCTGCCTCACCTGAGGTTTGACATTCACTGCCTCCACTGCATTATCATTCAGCCACTTGGCATCAACTTCCACATCAAAATGGCCAATATTACACACTATGGCATCATCCTTCATCTGCTCAAAGTGCCTGCAAAAGAAAAAAAGTATCAAAAGTTAGTCTATAGAGTTTTCTCCCTCAGCAGATGCTCCAATCCACAGCCCAGTAAATGCATTGACTTTCACAAGGTGTGTGGGGCTGGTAACCCCTCCAGGCATGAGAAGTCTACTGGAAAAGACTTTTAAGCTTCTAGGGAAGGACATTTCCCAAGGATATAGGAGATTACTGGAGAGAAAGTATTTTCCCAGTATAGAAAGGAATAAAATTTTGTTTGATTGGTCAAAACAAATACCTGCAGTTATTCTCCTTCTTACACAGAAGAAATAATTTTCTTCAAGACTTTGAAGTTCCCAGCAGATTTACATCTCTAGACATTAATGGCCTGATCTCCTCCCACCTAATCTGATCTTCCATTACAACATGTACAGTCAATGGCAAAGAAAGGAAGGAGTTTGTGTGGAGCTGGGGCTATAAACTGAGATCTAAGAAGCAGTAACCAAACACTGCAGGGCAGTTCATTGAGAACAGACTGGTTTCAGCTGCTATATGCACCCACAGAGGAAATCACTTTCAACCTTTACCTACCTCCTCTTCTGTTCACATTTGTCTGGCCTAACACAGAATTCAGCCCTCATTCTCCAAAAGTCAAACTACCCCTCTGCAGCTTTTGTTTCTCCATCATTACATTCCACAAGCCAGGAACAACTGCACTCTGGCAACATCCAACAAAAGTGAAAGACCAAAGGCTTAATTTCTCATTAAATTAATGCTAAATTCTGATGTCCAGAAATCAGACTGTGTGCTAACCCTCACCGTACTGCTGACAGGTTATGGCTGTATTTAAAAAAAGAAATCTGGCTGTACAGGAATGTTTTCACTAAAGCAAGTAGCTTGGCCATACCTGCCCTGCACAATGTCAGTGCAGCCAGTGGTGGTGACAAAGATGTTGCCCTCTTTGCAGGCCTCCTCCATGGTTGTAACTTCATAACCTAAAAAGAGAAAAAGTTACCTCTCTACAAAAGCACCAACATTTATTAACAAGTGGGACACAATACTAGAAGTAGAAAAGTACAGAGAAAGAATGAGTTAAAAGTTTCTGCCTACACTTGGCCTAGGGATGATGCAAGGTACTGGGATACTGGTCTTGCTAAACACCAAGGCACAAAACCCATTCATCCCTCACCCTTTTCAAATCTGTGGATCTGTGCATTCAATGTCCAGAGGTATAGTCTGGCACAGGACTCAGACTGGATTCAGGGGTTTGAATTTACAAAAGGACCCCCACCACACCTGCAGTTCCTGTCAGGTATGAACAGAAGTGGGATAAACTGGTACCAAGAAGCACAGCTACATGAGGCACCCACAGAAGAGAAGGAGCACAGCTCCAGAGCATGCCCTGAGCTCAGCTGGAGAGAGAGAGAACATGGCATTTGCTCTCCAAAAAACACCTACCAAATATAAGGCCTGTCGTTTTTTAATGTTTTAATTCTAGTGAAGTCTTATCCCATACTGGGTTAGAACTGCACAACTTGAGGACACTCCCTCAGCCTTACCCCACACTATGGTTGGTCTCTGAATCCTTGACTCCAAATACACCTTCAAAGCCTCTAGTAACAAACTCCTTCCCTTTCTGCAAGGAAAGAATTCCTGCAGTTAAACTGGATTCAACTGTACCTCAGCAGGGACAGGGATGAAACCCACTGAACCCTTCTTGGCTGGATCTCACTTATTGCTCTACACTGCCATGCAGAGAGACCCCGTCTGATGCCTGAATTCCTGCTCTGCCTCAGCCCCACCTTCCATGGCTGCCTGGAGCGCGTTGATGGGATCGATTTCGGTGATGATGACTCTGGCTCCGAAGCTCCGCAGGGCCTGGGCGCAGCCCTTGCCCACGTCCCCGTATCCTGCCACCACTGCCACCTTCCCAGCAATCATGACATCTGTGGCACGCTTGATGCCATCGATGAGGGACTCTCTGCAGCCATAAAGGTTATCAAACTTGCTCTGAGGAAGGAAAGGGAGCCGTTTCAGAACTGATGAAAGCCATTCAAGTGAAATTTCGTTAGAGAAAGAAAATGGACTTACGTGCAAGTACTACAAGAGTCACCTAAATACTCTAACCACCATGAGGGACAGGAAGAAGAGAACCTGGTTTGATGCTTTTATTTATCCAGTTTCAATCTATGGAATTACATCAGACAGAGACTTCAACGTGGTGAGAAGCATTTCATAAATTTTGTTGTGTCTACTGACCAGGGATTGGACTTGTTAAAAACTTGTTAGTGGTAACCTAAGTTTATTAAGTGTCTTTCACACCAATGCAGGTCTGAGTTTCTAAACTAGATGTTCACAAGTTCTCTGCTGCTGTTTATCAGACAATAACTGAACCAAGTGCCACAGGAAGGCAAAACACACCAGCAGCACATCATCTTATATTTGCAAGACACCTCCAGCCTGCAGAGCAGCAAGCTGCCCACATCAACCAGGACAAACTGGTTCCTGCAGACCTAGATCAAAATTCCCCCATGGGAATTTCTTCCCCCTTGAAGAGTTACCCTAACACTGTCAAGACCTCACTATTGCTCAGATTTGGAAAAATCCAGCAAGCAGCCACTCACAATAGTGGTCACTGCAACCAGGAACCCCTGGCTTCCATCTTCTAATGCCCCATCACACAACATCCTCCTACTGTAACATTATCACATCATGTTAACAGCCAGATTCTGAAATCAAAACTGCCCAGCTAAGTCAGACATTAAATATTACTTCAGCCCTTGAACACTTTCCTAAACCCAGAAACACACCTTGCTGTAATGATTTTTCTAATACTCCTTCTCCTTGGACCTTTTGTTTTGACCAGGAAGAGGGACAAATAGATTTGGGGAGTTACAAAGCCCAAGAATTTTTTTCACATCTGGCTACTAATGTTCTGCTGTGCTCTCCAAGGAGAAGAATTCACCATTCACAGCAAAATTCTGGTCTTAAAGCCTGTGCTGGCTTTCTACAGCCTTAGGGCACCAATCCTTCTTGCTTTCATTTAACACAGCACTGTCTGCTACTGGCAACCTTAAGAATAAATTCCCAGAGGCATCAACCTGGTCTAGTGGAAGGTGCACCCACAACACCTGCAGTTCTTTTAAGTATGAATAGAAACAGGATAAATTGCCCATGGCAGAAATTTGCCAAAATGTAACAAATTATATCTCAGATCCAGAAGTTCCTAACTCAGTGCCTATAAACATTTTCAGAGGCATATCTGCCATTAATATTTCAGAAAATTGTGTTACTGGTCCTTCAAATTCTAAAGCTAGTGCCAGCTGGTATCCTTCTTTCCTTGTCCCGTGGATTTTCCTTGCAGCATGGAGGAAAGCAGCATGGTCAGATTTGATTCCCCATCACCAAATCCCCCAACTGCAATCAAAGCCTTCCAGGTGTCTGTGTATTCCCATGCAGGCAAGAGAGCAGAGTGTTGGATGCAGACATCTGTCCCACCCAAAATACACTTGAGTGGCAGAAGGGAAGAACAGAACTGTGCCTGCCTCCTCTCTCCAAATGTTAGCACAGGAACCTGGCACCAAGTGGAAATATCAGACCAGGAGAGCAGAATTTGTCAGCACAGTTGCACATCTTCCCAGAGATCTGTAATTGTGGTTAGTGCAAATCTTGTACTGTATAAATACCAGACAGTACTTGAAAACAAGCACTTGGTTGGCACTAGAATCCCAAATCCCCTCAAGAGGCTTTGTTAGAAACATCTGAATATCCAAATCAACTAAACTGTATTAATAATTATTATGCAAGAGGCACAAATCTGGATGAAAAGGGCATAAAGAAACAAACTTCTTCCAGCATTACCTGGATTCCAGCCCACTACCTACGAAATAAGTGTCAGGTGCATCTTAGTGAGCAAAAAGGAGACAAAACTGCAGAACAGTCACACCAAGCATGAGAACTGCCAACCCAACAGGATTATGTTTGCATGGGAACTTAAAATAGATTCAGTAACTAGATTTAAAAAACATCAAGATGCACGAATCTTTAGTAGACCTTTAATTCCCACTATAATTCTGCAGCCAAAAAGCACCAGTACCCTTTAAACATCATTTCACTTTGTCCTCAGTTCACCACGGTTTATCTCAGCAGCAGTACCAAAGCTAAGCAAGGGATCAATATCTCCCTTCCTGCCCTCTCCTTTGCAACTGCTGCTCACAGAGCTCAACCACAGGCTGACCAACCAACCCTAACCAGCACAAGTTCATGCAAGTCACACTTGCTTTTCCAGCTGCCACCTGACACCTACCTGGGGGCTTTAAGCTGCTCAGAATGAGGACAGGCTCCTTGCCACAGGTGCCATGATCTCCAAAGGTGTTTTCACATTATTAAATAGCAGAATAATGGATATTCTTACATACAAAAAGCCCTCGATGTCCTTACAACAGGGTATTTACAATGGCATGCCCCCTAAGAGACATCAAGGGCTCACTTTAAGGATAGGGTAGAAATCTCTGTTCCAACCCAGATCAGGAGAAGCTCAGCAAGAGAAGGAATACTTTCATGGGAATGACAACATCCCAACACCAAGCTGGTCAGAGAGCAGAACAATGCAGAAGGACTCTGTCTGTATTACCTTGGTGACAGAGTCATTCACATTGATAGCTGGAACTTTCAGGGTCCCGTTGGCCTTCATCTTGTACAGGTTGTGAACCCCAGTGGTTGTCTCTTCTGAAATACCTCTAATTCCTGTGGGGAGAGTAAAAGCATTCACCTTAGCTGGAGCCGATGCTGTGCAAACCAGGACGTTCAGGTGCTGGGAGCAACTCCTAAACACTTAAGTTAAACAAACCCTTGGCAGAGAGCAAGGAGGAGATAAAAACCCTCAAACAACTGCAGAAACACCAGAGGATGCACTTCAGAGCCACACACCTCTGCACCCCGCAGTGCTGTATCCCTGGGCTCCCTAGCAGGCTGCAGCAGCCCGGCTCCTGGGGGAAAGGCAGACGGGGGCTTTGCCGCAGCCCCTCGGGCCTGGTTTGCCTGAGGGGACAGGGTCGGTGCCCGAGGGGAGGGGACAGGGTCGGAGCCCGGGATGGGGGGGACGGGACAGGGTCGGAGCCCGGGATGGGGACGGGACGGGGTCGGAGCCCGGGGTCGGAGCAGCCCCGGCACCGCCCCCGGCCGCGCTCCGCGGCTCCGCAGCGCCCTCTGCTGACACTCCGGGTCAGCCCCTCAGCCTGGCCCCCACAGATCGTCCTGAGCGGGAAGGGACCCACAGGATCATCCAGCCCAGCCCCTGCACAGACCCCCCAACAACCCCACCCTGGGCATCCCTGGCAGCGCTGCCCAAACGCTCCTGGAGTTCTGGCAGCCTCAGTGCCCATTCCCTGGGGAGCCTGGGCAGTGCCAGCACCCTCTGGGGAAGAACCTTTCCCTGATACCCAGCCTGACCTTCCCCTGGCACAGCTGCAGCTGTTCCCTGGGTCCTGTACTGGTCACAGAGCAGAGATCAGTGTCTTCCCCTTCTCCTCCCCTCATAATGAAGCTGTAACTGCAATGAGCTCTCCCCTCAGTCTCCTCCAGCTGAACAGACCCAGTGCTCTCAAGCCACTGCTCATATGGCTTCCCCTCAAGGCCCTTCATAATCCTCATGACCTCCTCTGGACACTCTAACAATTTAGTATCTTTCTTATTGCAGTGACCAAAACCACACACAACATGCAAGGTGAAGCTGCCACAGCCCAGATGAGAGCAGAACAATCCCCTCCCTGGCCTGGTCAGCAATGCTGTGCCCACCGCCCCCAGGACACAGCGGGCCCTCCTGGCTCTCAGGGCACTGCTCACCCACAGACACCCAGTCCAGTTCAAACATGTCCTCACTGCTCAAAAAATCCAGTGTGAGCTAGTTCAAGCCCAGGTAAAGCCTGAGACTGAACCATGAGACCCTCCTGTTGCTCCCCAAACCACGCTGTGGCACATAAGGGAAATGGAACCCAACAGCATTACAAGAACTTGATTAACCTGGAGAACAGAGGGCTGTAGAGAGAGCTCACTGCAGCCTTTCTGTACTTTTAGTGGGCTTACAAGATGGGGACACACTGTTTAGCACGCCTGTTGCAACAGGACAAGGGGTTTTAAATTGAAAGAAGGTGATTCAGACTAGCTATAAGGCAGCTTTTTTCTTTTTTTTTTTTATTACAATGAGGGTGGAATAGGCTGCCCTGAGAAGTGCTGCATGCCCCATTCCTGGGAACATTCAAAGGGCTCTGGAAGGTGTCTTCCCCATTGCAAGCAGGTTGGACTAGAAGGCCTTTAAAAGGTCCCTCCCAAAGCAAACCATTTTGTGATTCTATGATTAGGCTGACTGATCCCCATCACTTGTGTCTCCCCACAAAGCCCTCGATAGCCCCACTCCCCTGATGATCATCTGCTGAGGGAATGCATTCAGGCTTTGGCATATTTAGGGCTTGCTTGGAGGGGAGAGGACAGTTTAAAGTTCATAGTCCAGCCTTATGCACAGTGAAATGGAGGATCTGCACACAGTCTTCCAAAAGCATCAGTTTGCAGAGCTACTGCCTGGATCAAAGACAGTCATCCCCTGGTGAGGGAAAGCTTTTGGAGGTTGTGGCAGGAACCTCCAGTTCAAACCTGCCCTCTCTCTTCTGGTGTATCTGGCAAGCAGCAGACAGGCCTCATCCTTCAAAGACTCTAAAGATGAGAGTCCTGACATTAACAGATTGTCTTTCCATGGCACTAAGCAGACTTCACACCCTGTATGCCAACCACTTCCCCTCCCTGCAGGCACCCAAGCACTGCCCCAGGTGCCATCTACAGCTGGTCTAAACCACTCTGCAGCTGCCCCAAGTGCTGCCTACACCACTCATAGTCAATGCCTGAGTGGGGAGCAGAGAAAAGCCTGCAGCAAGGACAAGGTTGAATTAAACTGAGACAGCCCTGCTAAACTCTCAGACACGCTTTGCTCCCCCTGTATTTCTGACCTGAGCAATGAGCAAGTCTGATCAATGAAATCACAAACGAGCCAATCTTCCCCACACAGGTCTTTTGCACAGATGCCAGAGAGCTCCCTTGCACAGATGCCTTTCCCCTTTGGTCAGTTCTCATTTTCCCTCTTCCTTCTTTTATTTATCTCGGTATTAAGGGCATTTGGCTTAATGGAATAGAATAAGCCAATAGTACAAAGGCCATTCTGCCCTCTAACTGCAGGCATACTTCAGGAGAGGGGAAGCTTACTGAACAGTTCCACACACACATATATAACACATCTCCTAGCTGAAGGAATCCTACTTTCAACTGTTAGCTGCACACTAGGACTGAACTATTTAAACTAGAAGCAGCTGAAGCATGGAAGACATTTCCCTCTGAAATTAGCCCAGAAAACTTATTCCAGCCCTTAACTGTCAAATTGAATTTGGCACTTTCAGCTGCCTTGTGCCAAAATGTCTCCTGTGCTAACAATCCACACTCTGCCAATGTCACTCTTGTTCCACCTCCACATAGGTCAGATATCCCCACAAGGCCTTAGAATATATTAGCTTCTGTCAGTAGCTAGTACCAAAACTACACTGCTTCATATAAGCAAAGGGCTGAGCACAAAGCTCAGATAAATGAGATCAAGACTCTACTCCGTGGGTCCCATTCTATAAGTTTTGCTCTTTCCCAGGAGCAAGGGACTGGAAGGCAAAACAGATTAAGTTTACTCCCCTCTATAGAGATCATTCTTAATTTACTGAACTGCTGCAAGGAGGTTTGCAACTACAGCCAGTGCAGACAGCCACACATTTTGGGAAGGGAAAAGTTGACAGGTACTGCATCCTCCCTAGACTCTTTAAAACCCCAGAGAAAGAGCCATTCCTATGAATTGAGGAAGCAAACCCAGATAGTAGGGATGTTTTTAAGAGGCAGACTACAGATGGATGCCAAGACATGAGACAGTGCAAGAGCCATTGTCCTACTGCACTGTATTATGCCAGTCCCTCCCACACCAGGAGCACAAGACAAGCAAGACAGTGAAAAGGGCTGGAGAGGAGAAACAAGGACAACAGGAGGGCTGGAGGTAAAAGGAGCTCAGCTCAAAGACCCTGGGAACAAGGACACCAACCAAGGTGTGCACGGCAGGGAAACAACCCTGCAAAATAGACAATGAACAGGGAAAATACCTTCTTTGGCCTCTGAAAACACAAGGAAGACAGAGAGGGATGACCCATTGTGGTATTTCTTGGCATCAAACATGGGAAAAGCAAGAGGTCATGAATATCACACAGAGGAAACCCAGGAAGCACAAGACCTTTGATGGAAGAGAGGCTGAGCAAAGACCAATGAAAACCTTTCATTACAGTTTAAAGATGTGTTGGATTGTGAGTGACATCAGGCTGAGGACGAAGGACAAAGTGAGGCCTGTCACAAAGAGTTTCCCTCTTCCTGGTGCCCCTACCTGCAGCAACACATGGATGGGGAGCAGAGCCCCAGACTCCCCTCACACAGCCCCACTCACAGCCTGCCACCTTTAGATTTTTTCCTCATATCTCCCTACTAAAGCAGAGCACAAGTCAGAGGAGAGCTGATCCAGCAGGCTTCTACAGCTACCTCACCTCTGTGAAAGCACCAACACACCCCACTGTATTACCTTCCAATTTCCTTCACATCCTGAACCAAACGTGCCCTTTAACAACCCTGGGCACCCACATCTTGCTGCAGCACAGCTGATGGACACTGGCAGGGCTAAGGACAGTCTGTCATACTCACCAGGCACAGACCAGCCTGGTCATGCCAAATTCCCTTCACATAAATCTTTTACATAAACACACGCTAGCAACACTACACTGACCAGTTTTACTAACTTGCACTGAAGGCAAATCAAAGCAAGAGTCCCAACCCTCACTCCATCAGCATCTTTACTGACAAACTGAATGAGTATTTAAGGTAGAAAACTGTTTATTTTCCAAGGAAGGCTACAGGTGGTCATGACTTCATTCAGAACTGCACTAGGAAGATGGGTAAGAAATGCATTAATGTAAAATTGTTAATTGCCAGCAGACATTGAGCAGTTCTAGAACACAGCCCACTTGCAGGAAGCTTTTGGCATGACAGCAGAACCAGTGATCATTCTCAGGTAATGAGCACAGTAAAGGATGGCCATGACAGGACACTGCAGCTTATAGGGAGCAGAGGTGGAAGCAGCTCCTCCAGGTAAGAGATTCTGGTCTTGAACTGTAAGGAATTCTCACAGCCTGTTTGCACATGCCTGTACCTCTTCCCCCACCCCTTTTTACACCAGCAGGGAATTCCTGAAAACACCCTACCCCCCCCCAAACAGTCTCCCAAGCAGAACTGTGCCTGTCAAAATAAAATACAAGTCACCTTTCAGCAGCTGGGGGTATTTGGTATGAACTAGGTTGGTAAGATCTCCACCATCATCCAGAATCATGTTGAGGGGCTGCCCATCCTTGAAGTACAGGGTCTGCTCGATGCACCACAAGTACTCCTCATCTGTCTCCCCTTTCCAGGCAAACACTGCATGGGAACAAACACACACCATTAGCCAGTTTCTTACTCAGCATGTAGTGAAGCAGCCAAAGGAAGATTTCATCAGCAGCTCCCAGTAGCAGCTGACAGACAGATGATTATCTGTGCCTGCAGGCAAGCAAAGACATTTGCACTGAAAAACAGACCTCAGAATAATCACTGTTCCAAGACACAAACATGGTAGAAATGTTGAGACTTCATTGTTCTCCTTATTCTTCTTCCATGTTAAAAAGGAGAAGACAAAGCAAACTAAAGCAGACTCACATCCACAACACCTCACTTGTTAGAAACAGCCACTAGACATATTGATACAGACAAATGAAAACACAACTACAACATTTCTAGCACAGCAGAAAAGAGGGACCAGGCTTCAGCATGAGCTAAGCAGCAGAATATAAACTCTTCAGCAACTCTGAGTTTAAATTCTAGTCTCTAGCCCAGCACTAAAATCCAAGCTGAGGTGCCTTATCTGCTCTAATTAGGGTGTATTTCTCTGTCAGTACAGCCCCAGCAACAACCACTGGCATGCTGCATTCATCAGGGTTTGTGTCTTTCCAGGCATCTGTACAGTCTTCCTGCTATCCTCAATCCTCAGAGGTACTCAGCCACTCAAACACATATTGGGCACATTATTTACATACCCCAACATTTGGCTAAATTGTCATGTTTTCACCATTTATACAGAAAACTAATCTTGAGCCATGAAGAGCCAATCCTGCAATTACCTGTTCTGAAGAAAAGTGTGTCAGGATCGCATATTGAAGCCAGAGGACCAGCATTCCTCCAGGGTCTCATAAATTCAGTATGAGAAGTAGAATATTAACAAAAATAGCAAGTTCCAAAAATGAGGATACCAAGGACAAAGGTCAAACACTTTGACAACCACTCAACTTGTAAAAAGCAGTGAGGAAGACAACTCAACATCTAAAGAATCCCACATGGCCCTCTGACATCCCATGGCACAGGCAATGCCTGAAGCTGGTAGTGCCAATGGAGCTGATGCAGGGATCACTTTGTTGCCTTAGAATGCACCACAGCTGAGGAAAGACTTGTGGCAATAGTTAATGGTAACAGAAATGAGAGATCCCTCCCAAAGCAAAGAAACAGGCTGCCAGAAATCAGATTTAGCATCTGCCATCAGCTGGGCTCAGGTAATGCAGTCCCCAGCACTGAGGATTGCATTTCCTTAAGCTGAGTTACACAGCAGACAGCTTCAGGTATTTCTACTGATCTGTGAGGAATTGCTGCTTGTTGGAAGGTGACAGTAATGAGACAGCAGCAATCCTGATACAGCACTTAAGGGACATCAGGCAAGAACACAGCTGGGCTAGTTCTAGCCTAGAAATATCTTGGGTATTGATCCTGCCACTGTGACAGGGCACATGGCAGTTCCCTTACCTTTCCCAACCTCTGTTTAGCACAGAGCTTGCTGGAAAGTACCCAACACCTCCAGCTACACACACACCTACACACCACTTCATTTAATCACCCAGCACTGATGAGCTGGTAACACAGAGCCCAACAGCAGCCTTTGCTGGGAGACCTGAGCACAGGCTGATGCAATACAGTCTGAATCAAATGTCCTGGATCAAAACAATCACTGCTTCTGATGGGTTGTTTCTATCCTCAACCTTGTTCAGAAGAGCTTGATGTGTAAACAGTTTGATTTAGCAGGAACAGGCAGTACAGCCCAACTCAGAGCCAAACCAGAACATGGAAGACTTACCAGGGATGCCAGCTTTTGCAATAGCAGCTGCAGCATGGTCCTGCGTGGAGAAAATGTTGCAGCTTGACCATTGTACCTGGAAAACAACCAAGTTTTGTTTGCTGAACAAAGTTCTGAGATATCAGACTCTCTACCAAACATGGGAGTTAAAAAAGGAGCAAAAGCAGAAAGAAATGAGTGCAGATTCCTGCCTTTTTCAGTAGCTCTGCAAAGATGGTAAAAACTGGGTGTCTGACTAAGGGAAAATAATGTCACATGGAGAGAAGGTGAATGAGCTTTAGCTGTGCCATATATTCAGCCATCTCCTTGCTCACAAGCACTTCTCCCAGACAGCCAGAGCATACTCCAGATCTTCAGAGGTGCCCAACGGGATGGGTTTGGGAAGTTTTGGTCAAATAAAGGTCAGATTTTCAGAACAGCACCATAGCAAGTGTCCACTGATGGTATGGACATGCAGCAACACACCTGCTGGCACTCACAAGAGTCAGAAATGCAGCTGAAACATTACACTCAATCCAGGCATTCTCTAAGATGATGCTCACCCACCTCCCACTCTGTGCTCCAGTCATGGAAGCTTTTCCAGCTGAGCTAAGTGTTTTCCTCAGATTTCATAACTAGGTTCAGGCACCTAGAAAAGCAACAGCATGTTGCTGAGTTGCACTGAAAAGGATCTGCACACCTACTGCAGCTCACAGCACCACATCCCAGAGCCACACACCCTCTGCTCCCCACAGGGCTGACTGGCAGCTATTTGCATATTCACTGGTTACAGAGCTTGAGGAGAGAGGGCAACAAGGCACAATCATCCAGCCTGCTTTCAGATACTCTTCCCACTTGATCAAGAAGTGACATTTCAAAGTAAGGGCTGCAGTTGGAAGCAGCCTACACAACCAACACTTTGTCATGAAGACACACCTGGAAGGAGCACAGGAGAACAGAATCCATACCTCCTCACCCGAGTTTTTGGAAGTTTCTCCCTTATCAGTACAGATGTCATCACGAGGTGTCATGACATTCAAAGTATACAGAACACCTGTATAAGGTTTATAGTTCAGACTTGATTCAGATTTGTCAGAGTGACACAGAGCCTAGATTAAGTGGCACAGCTGAGGGGCTCAGACCCCAGTATTTACATCACTGGTTATGGAAAGGACTGGGTTTTGTTACAAATTTAGAACTTACACTCTGAAGCACAGAATATTTATTCTATCCTTGTTATCCCAGCCAATAGAAAAGGGATACCAAGGTTACTATGCTGCAGTGAGCTACATTCTCATTACATGGGAATTAATTTAATCGGTTTCATTCCTCCGTTCTTGGCACCAAAGTTCTGACAGAACAGATGAACCAGGGCTGAATCCAAACTCAAATTAAAGCCTGAACCAATCCACAGGCATCAGGACAAGGAGTTAACACAGCAGCACACACCTTTAAACATACAACCACAATTTTCTTAGAGGAACCAAGTCCCTGCAGGTATCTCCCTGAATGACTCATCTGAGTCCCATGTAACAGTGATCTGAGGTTGTGCTCAGCTTAAAGCAGCTTGGCAATGTTTAACTAAGCACACAGCTGCCTCCTAGGCCAGCCACACTGGGATACAGCAACCAACAGGAGCAGCAAGGAGCTTCCCAAATTTCAATGGCTACTGGTTTCTTTCAAATCCCGTGGAGGGACAAGAGTTCCACGTAGAGTGGCTGGAACAAAGCCAGGACTGGACCTCCACATCTAAACTCTCCTTCAGCACTGCACCATTTGCAGCCACAGGACAACTCAGAACAGGCTGGGGAACACCTGCACAGCAGCATGTACCTTGCCCAGGCTGACCTGGCACAGTGTCCACACCTACCTCCTCCTCTTTTTGAGGAAATGCCTTCACCACTACAGAGGAAACTTCCCCTTCTCCCAGTGCCTTTCAATCAGCATGACTCTGCTCAGTTCTTAACTGTTCCCAGACAGAGAACCCACATAGGGCACCTCTGGGCAGCCTGAATTCAGGCAGCTAAACTGCAGGAAGAAGGAATTTCAGATCATATACCTACTTAATAATCCAGCCAAGCACCAGTCAACTCCCTGCTCTGCACACAAGCAATACAGATTGTGCTCAGATACCTGGCTCTCCTCATGCCCTGTAGAGTGAACACTCAGCTGTCATGTCTGGACTTCATTCAGCAAGTCAGGCACAGGACATAAGGCAGTAAATGGCTTCTAAGCATCTCAGACTTTAATATGGATAAGAATAACCGGTCCACAGTCACACAGAAAATTCAGTGGAGACCCCAGCCCTTGGTTCCTGAGCCACACTGCATCCCTGTTGTTTTCCTGCACAGCTCAAAAGCCAGCATAAGCCCTCAGAAAGCTTCATTAGATTTTGCTGACTTTAGCAGGGCACAGTGGGGTTCTTAATACAGGCTAAT
Source organism: Lanius collurio (assembly GCA_020086605.1). Classification (NCBI taxonomy): domain Eukaryota; kingdom Metazoa; phylum Chordata; class Aves; order Passeriformes; family Laniidae; genus Lanius; species Lanius collurio. The sequence continues at coordinate 10,593,983 of JACBWW010000027.1, forward strand.
CTGTGCTGGAGGCAGTCCCTAGAGCTGCAGCATGAGCAGCCACAGCATTGCAGGCCCAAGCACAGCACAGCTGTGTGGGAGCAGCTGCGGGCACCACCCAGGGCACTGCACACAGGGCACAACAGGCACTCAAAGCTGCAGCTTGTCCACACACACACCCCATACCCCAGAATCGCTCAGGGCAGCAGGCAACAAGTTTCTTGCTCAAGGAGAGAAGACATAATCCATCCACGTGGAGTCTGCAGCTTCTTCCAAAAGTACAGACATTTGCCAGGATTCCGTACGGTGTTACATAAGCAGGAGCAGTGACCTGGCAGAGCGTTACCCAAGAGCTGAGACAAACTCAGAGCCACGTTACCTCAGCCCCCAGCACAATGAGGGTCTCTATGAGCACTGCTGTCTGCACGGTCATGTGGAGGCAGCCGGCGATGCGGGCACCTTTCAGAGGCTTGGATGCAGAGTACATCTCCCTCATCTTCATCAGCCCTGGCATCTCATTCTCTGCAATCTCAATGGCCTTGCGACCCCAGTCTGCAAGGCTGATGTCAGCTGCAAGAGAAGTAGGACAGGTGTCAGAGTTTGAATAGCTGAGACCTTGGTATCTGTTCACACACTTGTGGGCAGGCACTGGCTGCCACAGCTGAACTGAACACCCAGCAACAGCTGGGAGACAGAGCTGCAGGAAAACCAGACCCTATTAAACCAGTTACTCCCTGGTTCTTTGCTATGGTTCACAGGCTTCTAAATGAGTTTAGACCAAACCTAACAGCCCCTCTGCAAAAAGCATGCTACTGCACGAGGGTATAAATCAACTGTGATCTAGTGCACAGACATCCTGAGGCCCATTAATTCAGTAAGCCACAGCCTTAAGCACTTCTTACAGACACTGCCCAAGTGTCCGAAACGTCCTGTAGGGACTGACTTCCACAGTATTGACCTGCCTGTGGGGAGGGGTTGGCTGCAGGGCAGTGGCTTCCCACACACAGAATGCTCCCTAGGAGTGCACCAGGAGCTGAGTGCCCAGCTCAGCTCCCCCTCCTCACAGCAAAGCTGCAGGTCCTTGGATCCACACAAATTATTTTAAGTGACCATAATTACCTTAGTTACCAGTCTTACTTCTACCTTTGTAAAAAGGATCTATAGCAGAAAAGTCTAGAAAAAAATGAGCAAGAGAGGCTCCTGACAGGCTCACTCCACTCACCGTGGATGTCCAACCCCTGCCTTAAAAACATTAGGGTCAAGCAGGTAATGCCCAGGTGCACCAACTCGGCAGCACCAGCCAACACAGTGTCCCTCCTACTCGGTTTGCTCTTTGAGAGATTTCAGAAGTTCACCACTCCATTTAGACCATAGCCAGATGCTTTTTTGTCATCTACCTCGTGAACACAGACTACTTAAAGCACTAGGAAACACCAGGACTCGGAGTTAAACTGCCGGGTTTAATACAGACATGCTAATTGCATTTTGCTGCAGAATGAAGCCTGGGGCCACTGACGCTATTGCACGTGCTAGAGCTGACTGGAGCACAGCCTGTACACCACTGGGACTGAAAACTGCCCAAAAACAGGGAAGGAAAGGACCATAGAAACAAATACATCAAGATGAGGAGGTTTAATCTTACCCCTCTTAAGAGCTTGGTAGCTTTACCAGGGCTGCTTTAAAAATATCCTGCAGTATTTTAGGTTCAGAGCCTCCAGGGTAAATTATTTATGAATCTGAGCCTTACAGACTAATGTTCGTTTCTTTGAATGGAGCCTCCAAGGAACACCCAACTCTTTATAAAAATTGGGGTTCTTTGTGAAATTTCAGGTCTACAGAAACACCTGCCAAAACCTTCAGGGCACACGAGTCGAAGGTCCCAGGATGGGAAATCCTTTCACCTTCGGAGCGAAGCCTGTTCCCGCCAAGGGCTCTGAGCGGCGGGGGAGGGACGGGGCAGCCGGGCCAGGAGAGCGGCACAACCGCGAGTGGGAGCCCAGCGGTGCAGCATCCCCGAGCCCCCTTCCCCAGCGCACAGGGGGCTCAGGCCCGGCTCCCCCGTGGGCAGCACCCGCCGTCCTCCCCCCGCGGCCGCATCCAGCGCGGCGCCGCGGCCGCCGAGGCCGCGTTCCCGGCACCGCGCTCGCCCCAGCCCGGGGGAGGCGCCGAGCCCCGCGGGGCCGGTCCGCGGCTCGCACTCACCCACTTTGTAGGGCAGCCGGTCCGACATGGTGGTGCTGTGGGGCCAGCGGGCAGGAGGAGGTGGAAGCGGCGCCGGGCGCGCTTTAAGTAGAGGCGGCACCGCCTGCGTGAGGCGGGGTTGGGCTACGCTGAGGCGCTGGGCCTGGCCGCGCTTCCTCCGGGCCGGGCCGGCCGTGGGCCTGCCTCTTCTGCGGGCAGCGACGGAATGGAGTCCCCGGCGCTGGGCTGGCCCCAGAACCTGCCCCGTCCCCAGAACGTGCCCCCCGCTACTGCTTCTGCCGCAGCTTCAGCCCCGTGCCCGAGCAGGCTCTGGCGGCCGCTGCATCCACCGGTGCCGGCACAGGAGCCGGTGTATAACTCTGTCTGCAGGGAGGGCTCAGCATGGACCGGGCTCTGCTCCGTGGGGCCCAGCAATGGGATAAGAGGCAACGGGCAGAAAGTGATGCACAGGAAGTTCCCCCTGAACATGAGGAACAACTTCTTTACTTCTCAAGTGACCACTCACTGGAATAGATTGCCCAGAGAGGCTGTGGAGTCTCCTTCTCTGGAGATATTCCAGATCCGTGCTCTGGGATGACTCTGTTTGACCCAGGATGTGGGACCAGAAGCCACACTGGGGTCCCTTCCAGTCTCACCCGATATGAGATTCTGTGACCCAGAGCCACGTGGAGCCGCAGCAGGTCCCAGAGCAGTGCCAGGAACAGCCGTGATTTCCGATGCCAGGCCTGGCCCTGTGGGCACTGAGCAGGCACCACTCCCTGTCTCACTTTCCTGAGAGGATCTGACAGATGCTCAGTGTGAGGTGTTACCCTGGGGCACACAGACCCCTCACTGCAGCGGGGCCCAGGGCAGCGGGCAGGATACAACTGGTGAGGTGCAAGGCAGAGCTGGGGCCAAGGCATGAGCAACTCTATCAGCCTGGACCTTGGACTTGGCTGCAGCCAGTTCCCCTCCCCAGGCCACAGCCCTCTGCCAGGTGCTGGGCAGGGCTGCCAGCCCCCGGGCACAACCAATGCCTGCCACACACGCAGGAGGCACAGCCCCGCTTCGGCCTTGCCTGCAGGTCACACACACATTTTCTTCTGTTCCAACGTCTGAAATACGTTTTTCATAAGCCTCAGTCATGAACTGGGATGAACTTTTCAGCCACACTTATACACATCTCCTTTAATACATTAAATATATAAGAATGAGGATTTCCTCATAATTACACAGAAATTCTCATTGAATTCTTTTGCCAAGTTTGAAATACTTCTCAGTGCAGAGTTTATCCTGAGACCCCAGTTCTCAGCCCACCCTGTAAAAGAGGGTAATTATTTGTTAGGTGAGCATCAACTGTTCTTCAGTGACTGTCCTACAGTGAACAGACCACAGAAAGATAGAAATCCCTGTAAGACACCTGCACAGACAATCAGTTCACGTGGAAATGGCAGGATTTCTGTATAATACTCAGAGTGCTGCAGGTGCACTGGCACACCTTATACGATACCAAGGAGTTCTGTAAATCAAAAAGTGTCCAGCACAGCCTTCACTCCTTTGATTTTACCCCTCTGCACCAGCGTTTTGCTCCTCCCCAGGGATAACACAAAATTCCTCGCTGCTGCCCATGGAGCTGCAGCCCCTCCAGGGCTCATCCCTGTCCCCAGCTCCGGGGTCCTGAGCACAGGAAGGACCTGGAGCTGTTGGAGGGAGTGCAGAGGAGGCCCCGGAGATGCTGCGAGGGCTGGAGCCCCTCTGCCCTGAGGAAAGGCTGAGAGAGTCGGGGCTGCTCAGCCGGGAGGGGAGAAGGCCCTGGGGAGGCCTCACTGCAGCCAAGCGGGACTTGGAGACACCCTGGGGAAAGATGGGGACAGAATCTTCAGCAGGGCCTGTGGTGAGAGGAGAAGGGGGCATGGCTGGAAACTGGAGGAGCTCAATTTGGCTTTGATCTGAGGAGAGTGTTTTTATCCAATGAGGGTGGTGAGGGCCTGGCCCAGACTGTGCAGAGATGCTGTGAATGCCTCATCCGTGGGAACATTCCAAGGCCATGTTGGATGGGGCCCTAAGCAACCTGGATTGGTGGGAGGCTGATCAGATTGGATCAAGACGATCTTTAGGGTCCCACCCAAGCCAAACCATTCAAGGATTTGATCATTCTACGATAAAAATGGCCCAGTATGGAGGGGCCCTGGAACTCCTGTGACATCAGAGATCCCAGATTCATCATGTCACAGCCCATGTTCCAGGTGGAAGTTCCAGCATCTCTTGATAAGCACAACACAACCATTCCCCTGTAGCCAGCAGAGCCTTCAGTCTGCTCGGAGACCATCCTTCACCCTGGTCACACCAGCCTGTCCTCAGCTGCTGCCAGCTATTGGCATTAGTCCTGAATTTTCCTGCTGCCTGGATCTCAGCACCAACTCCAGCAGGATGTACACTCCTGTCCCAGTGAAGGCACAGTGCCATTCCAGGGAGGTGGACACGCCCTGACTGCCCAGGCGGGCTGGAGCCCTGTGGGGATGGTGTGTAACAGGGACCCCACTGTGAGGTTGTGCTCCCTCATGCAGGCTGCCAGAGAGACCAGAGAAGAGATGGAAGTGGATATGGAGATGGATGGAGAGGAGATGATGGAGGTAGATTCGGAAGATTATGTGGAAAAGATGGAGGTGTATTTTAAATAGTATGTGAAAGAGATGGAGGTGGATATAGAGGAAGAAGAGATGGATGTGAATATGGAAGCGGATAAGGAAAATAGAGCTATGGTTTTGGGATGAAGACCAACCCCAACAGCAGGACAGACAGGTGCTGCCCATGGCCTGCCCACAGGCAGAGTGGGTCCCCTGCTGCCAGGCCAGGGCTGGGCTGGGTGGCCCCACTCAGGGACACGGATTCTGGCAGCTCAAGCACCACCCCCGGCCTGCCCTGTGCTTGCTTTGTGCCACGACAGCCCCATCTCAGCTCTGGGGCCCGGCTCCCAGCCCCAGCCAGGCTCAGTCCTGGCAGCAGAGTCCCCCTCTGCCAGTGTGTGCCAGCCTGGGGACACAGGGAACAGCCCTCAGGGCCGGGCTGGAGTGGCCGTGCTGCTTCCTTCTCTTCCAGGACTGATAGAGAAGACAGATGCTGACCTGTCTGTATATATATTTTTGAAATTGTTAGGTTCTTCTGTAAATATGTGTGTTAGATTCCAGTTGTTCTGTAGAATCTCTATATTGTAAATACATTTGTAAGTTTGCTCTCTTTATATAGGTCTTTTATTCTGTAAATACGTTTGTTAGGTTACTGTTTTCAGGTAAGTCCTTTATACTGTAAATACTTTTTATAGTTTGTTGTTGCTATAATGATTCTTATATTGGAAATACATTCTGTAGTTCATTGTTTTTTCTGCTCTTCTGTAAATAAATTGTCCTTGTTTGTCACACCCCAGCTCTCTTTGCAATTCCTTTGGGCACAGGCAGCATTTGAAGAGTTGTGGTTTCCACTTGCTCCAGGTTCCTGGGGCTGGAGGTCCCTGGGGGTGCTGGCACGGCCACCCCGGGGCTGGGGGTCCCTCTGCACGGGGGGGGTCCCACTGACTGGCACTGGTCCCACACTCCCGGCACTGGGCACAGCTCGTGTCCCCAAGAGCAAAGCTGTCACCAGCAGAGAGCGGCTCTGACAGGAGCAGCCCCCGCAGCGATGCCACCAAAGCAGGCAGGAAATCTTCTGCCCCCCTTCCTGCTGGAGCCAGCGGGACTCCCGGGCCCAGAGCCGGCATCAGGCCACAGGGAGGAGATATCCCTGTTCGTGCTCTGAAGGCCATGGCAGCCTCGGGAATTGCTGCAGCCGGGATCTGGGGAGCAGCTTTTGCAGCTGCAGGGGGTGATGTTTAAGGCTTGGAGCCTCCAAAGGTTCCGGCCTTTGGTTCCCTCCCTGCTTTGCATTGCTCTGTGCCCGGATTGTCCAAGGGACAAAACCCAAGCGAGGGGATCCTCGTCCTGCCCGGATCCCCGCTGCTGGCAGCAGCCACCGGCCCCTGTGCCCCGCTCGGGTGATGCCTGGAGGGGGCAGCGCCGCCTGTGCTGGGCAACGGCGGGGGCTTCGGGCCCCGTGGGTGCCGGGGGCTTTGGGTCCATGGGTGCCGGGGGCTTTGGGTCCATGGGTGCCGGGGGCTTTTGATCCATGGGTGCCGAGGGCTTCGGGCCCTGTGGGTGCCGGTGCCTGGAGGTGGCTGCAGCGTCGGTGTGGGGAGCGCTGGGGGCTGGCACAGAGTCCCGGTGGGTTGCGATGCTGGCAGGGCAGGGCTGCGGCTGCCGGGGCGGGGTACGGATGCCGGGCATGGGGTTGTCCCTGGGGTCTCGTGTCTTTTTTTGCCTGAAGACACGGGCCAGTCTTAACTGTCACCTTTCAGAGCTGCCTCTGCCGCTGCCTCAGCTCGGGAGAGAGCACTGGAGGTTGCCTGGGTTGGCTCCAGCTTTTCTCATTATCTGGGGATTTTTTTTTCTGCCACAGCGAATCGGTTTAATGAACTCCCTCACGATGGAGTTCTGACAAAAGACCTGGTAGGACAACGATGTAAACAAGAGTACTCAGGTTCCCCTGGTTGGGCAAGGTGTCCTCCCCAGCAAAGGGCACACGGACAAACACCGAGCTGTCCCCTCCTAGTGCACAAGATCCCAGCCCAGCCAGCCGGGCTGCATCCCCTTCCTGAGGGATGCCTGGTGTCCTGGCAGACACGGGAAGGTGACAGAGGAATTGCTCCTGTCCTCTAGGCAGTCCTAGCTTGCAGGGGGCTGGAGGTGGTACCCAGCCCCAGCCCATGTGGGACTGGACAGCAGAGCCGAGGGGCAGGGCAGGGCAGAGTCGGAGGGTGTTTGGGGTGCAGGATGCTCCGTGCTGGGAGCTGGGAGCTGGCAGAGCCTGGGAAGCCGGCTGGGACTCGGGGTGCTGCCTGCAGCTGGCCCCTGCCTTGCCCCAGTGTCAGGTGTCAGGGTATGCATTGCTTCCAAGATTTACCTTTCAGGTATGAGAAACTGTTTGAAAGAAGTCACAGCAGAAGGTTGGTGGCAAGTGTGGCACAGAGCCTTATCCATCCCTTGGGGAAGTTTTCGTTTTGGAGAGGTTCCTGTGGCATTTGCTAAGACTTGGGCTCCTGCTGTTTTATTTCCTGAGTCTGTACTTACAAAACAGAGACTTCAACTGTGAATTCAGTGTGTTGGGACTTACAGATGTGCTTAGGAGGACACACAACCTGCCAGGCTGTGGGGGCCCTCCCTGTCCCAGAGCAGCACCTACAGCAGCTTTTGGAGATTCTGGTAGAGTCTAGCCCTCCCATAATCAACAGCCAAATACAAAAACAGATGGGGTGCCTGTTCTGGTGCTCCCCCACCACACAGAGGGACATGACCCAGCCTGTCCTAGACCCCAGACAGCTGGAGCACTGCCTTCCCTGCTCAGCCTGGCCCTTTGGGCAGGGAGCTCACTGGAAACAGCTGAAAACCAGCTTCTTCAGGGCCACCATGCTGTCTACCAAAGGTAAGGAAGGTGCTCAGGGAAGGGATAAAGTCTTGGCAGACCAGATACTTGTCATGGTTTGACACTGTCAAATGCCAAGCACCCACAAAAGCCATTCACTTACCCTTTCTTGCTCTCAGCTGGGCAGAGGAGAGGGAAAAAAACTAAGGACTCATGAGTTGAGATGAGGGCTGGGAGAAAACACTCTAAGGGCAAAACAGGTTCAAATTTAAAGGTCTAATGTAAATTTATTATGCACAGAGTCAGAGGAGGATAATGAGAAGTAAAATAAGTCTTTTAACCACCTTTTTTTCCCCAGCCCTTCCCTCCTTCCCACCAACAGTGCAGGGAGACAGGGCCTGGGGGTTATGGTCAGTTTAGCACTCGAGATCTTCCGTTTGCTCAGGGAGAGAAATCTTTTCTTTGCTATGCTCTGGGGTCCCTCCCATGGGAGACAGTTCTCCATGAACTTCTCCAGTGTGGGTCCACTCTCATGAGCAGCAGCCTTGCCAAACCTGCTGCAGCCTGAGTCCCTCCCACAGGCAAACAGTCTTCCCAAAACTGCTGCAACGTGGGCCACATGTCCATGGGATGCAGTCCTCTAAGGATAAGCTGCTCTAGTTTGGAAGCAGGGCCCCTCTCTCCATTCTGGTCTCCCACTGGATCACAGCTTTCTCTGGTATCCACTCACTCTGGTGTGAGGACTTCTCCCACGGGCTCTGAGTTCATCTCTGCACCCCCCGTGGATCCCCATGGACTGCAGGGGACACCCTGCTTCACCATGGTCCTCACCACGGCCTGCAGAGGAATCTCGGCTCTGGCACCTGGAGCGCCTCCTCCCCCTCTCTTTCCACTGACCTTGGTGCCACCATGTTGTTCTCTCTCACATCCTCCCTTCCTCCTCTATATAGAAGAAAAACTGCTGCCCATAAGCACCATTGCCAACAAGTTCCACCAATTCAAAGATTCTTGCAGCATCCGGCAGCGCCGAGAGGTTGATCTCATCTAGGTTCTGAGTCAGGAAATCGTTCACCGTGTTTCCACTGCCAGCCAGGCGGCCCCGCTGCCACTCTGTGCCACGGTGCT
>JACBWW010000027.1:10617712-10685773 GCA_020086605.1 Lanius collurio
AGATTACACTTAATACAAATGAAAGTATTGCAGCAAACTGGGAAAGAGCATTTTGAAGAAGCCAAGGCCCTGTTTCATATGACCAGCTCTCAAGTTATGCCTGGAATTTCTGCTTTTACTATACCAAAGCACAGCAGGTTTTTTTCTTCCCTCTGAGGAAACACGATACCAGATCTTGTTGTGCTGGTTATTCAGATAATTTTTCAAACTTGGCAGCATGTTGCTTTTCTTTTTTTTTAAAGTTTTATGACAGTCTTCCCATTTAGGAACTGATAATTTCTTCCTTCCACCCACCTGCCCAAGCTATTCTCAACTCTGCTGCTGGGAGAGGCCTCTTGTTTCAGTCAGGCACAGAACTCCTGTCATGTTTACATTTACATCATTGATTCTGAAGCTGGGACTCAAATGGTGTTGTTGCTCAGCAAGAAAAGGCCTATTCTCTTCAGGGGGATTGTTCAAATTTGATTGTGTGGAACCTTGTTTCTAATCAGGAAGTGAAAGTTAGGTGACTTACCTTTACCTGAAATGTGCATTTCTCAGCTTCTGGATTTGTTAGCCCATGATAGGGAAGCTGGAGCTTTCAAGAGGAGTGTGTTACTATCAGCCTCTATAAAATCTTTATGCTCTCAGTTTTCTATTCTTTATTGGGTTTTTTTCTTTCAGGGGTAGCCTTCTAAACATATTTTTTTTCTTTCCAAGTATTATCTGGGTACCTAGTAATCTTTTTGAAGTTTATTACTAAGGAAAAGAAAGGTAAAAGATTAAGGTGATCTTGAAATAGAAAAAACACATGGTAAGACAGGTCTGTAATCTGCTTCTGATTTATTCATTAATTCATCAAATGAATAGCCATTTGCAGTGAAATTTCCATCAGGAATATAAAATTTGTGACTGGAAGCATGTTCATTTACTGAAAAATAAAATAGGCTCTTTGATCCCTTCAGTTTCACGTGATCAGGGTGGAACTCTTGCCTGGGCAAGTCATTCATAACTTATTACCCTTTTTAGCTTTGCCTCATTCAGTGGAAAAATTGAAGGAAAGCTCAACGCTGAGCAAGCTGAAGAGATGGACTGAGACACAGAAGAGTGGGTTGTGTTAATTTTTAACATGCTTTTGGTTAGTATTCATCCTTAGTGCCTCCCCAGTCCCCAGCGCTAGCTGACTTTTAATTATGTATTAATAATCACTACTCTTGCTTAACAGAGTGCTCAGATGCCCAGATTTTTATTTTATTTTATTCACTGCTGGCTTCATAAACACTTGAATGGATTAAGACTTGTTGCTCTGAATACTCCTTTTCTATTTTTCTGACTCCTTGGGGTTTTTACTCTGTCAGTGCTGCCCTTTTCATATATGTGCAGAGCAGCTACATGGAGTGAGTTTATTCTGTGTAAGGATTCCTCATCTTTAAAGTGGTTTTTTTTTTTACTTTGGCTTGTCAGAGCCTGAATTAACTGATCTGGGGATCACTCTGATTAATTTTTCTTAATGAGGCTTGTCTCTAAAAGTGGATGTGCCTTGTATGTGTGCATGTATATTTCCTACTGTTGTAAGTATATAATTTCAGAGACTAGATAAGAAATGTGGTGACTAATATATAAAAATGTTCATAATGTATTTAGCCTAATCTTTAACCAGACTTGCTAAGATCTGTGAAAGTGGTGAGCTGCATATTTTCACCAGGTTTTACCTCAACACCCTTTCCTATCTATTCAGCTTAAGACTTCTTGGGCATGTGAAGAGTACTTGATAAAGAAATGAGAAAAAAAGAAAATTTGTGAGCTTAGAAGATAAAAAGTGAGACTTGTGGCACTGACTTGCTTTGTGTATCAGGATCATAGCATGGTTTGAGTTGGAAGGAACATTAAAGACACCAGTTCAAAGATCATAAAGCTGCTTTGGTTCTTAAATGTCTGTGATTGACCCAGTGCATGTGTTGTCTTCAGAGCAGTTTCTTATTCCCCCTTTTTGAAGGGGAATGATGTGTATGATGCTACCAGGAAAGAGGAGGGAGATGCTGAAGGACGACGCTTTTATCGCCTCACTCCACGTGAAAGAAGTGTCCATAGCTGTCCAAACTGACCAGTTGTCCCCTGTGTTTTCAGGAGGATACTCAGCATGTGTAACATTTCTAATTCCATTTAAGTGCTCCTCACCTGACGATACAGAGTAGAACCCAGGATCCAGGGGCAGTAATCCCACAGGTAATTGGTGTGTTCCACTTGGTTCATGTTAAACTGAGTGTACCTGTAAGATTTTAGAGTATCTTTTTTTTTGCCTTATACCATTGAGGCATTTGGTGAATATTAAAAAGACCAATTTCCAGAGCAATGCTGCATTTATTAAACATTTGCCTGAACCAAATCTAGTTCAGGTCAATGAATAAGCTATCATGAGGCAGTGGTGTTCTCATTGTTCTTCTGTGCACCCATTGAATCAGGGTACTTAACTCCTGTTCTGAAATCTGGTTTGGGCAGGTGGATTTGCTCTGTGTGGAGACCTGTTGACACTGCTGGTGGTTTATTTGATATTCTCCATGGTTTAAAAGTTTTAAACATAACCCTGTGAGGTGTGGCATGGCATAGAATTACTTTTTTCGGCTTTGCCTTCTTTTCCACTCATCATCAGGCTCTGAACACTACACGACTTAAGACACTAGTGGGAGCTTGAATTGCTAAAGCAAAAAATAACACTTAAGCAATGTCTTCCTTTCACATCTGCAATGTGAACAAAATAATACTGTCCTGAGGGGAATATTAGAGGTGAAAATATTTTCAGACTAATAATGCCTGTTCATTTTGAGGCTGGGAGCTGCCCAGTGAACTCTGTATTTGAGTGGAGAAGACACCAAGAAAATGAAATTCATAGTTAAGGGTGGCTGATGTGGGAGGTGAGAGAGGAGGGGACTTATAGACAGTAATAATAGGGATGAGATCTATTCTGAGAAAGCCTGTGTCACAGCTGGGATTTCTTTGCTTTTTGGAATTTCACTTCCTGTTTTAAAAATAGTAAGCTGTATACTTCATATTCCGTATTTCTGCCTTCATGACTTCTAATCACACACAGTAAAATGTTATAATGTATTGCAAGCTAAAGTGTCTGAACAGAATTTAGAAGAAAACTGTCAGAACTCCTCCCATGGTTCAGGCTCAGGGGTTGTATCTGTAAGGATGTTTTGCTGATTGAGGCGCTCATTGCACAGCATTATGACCCTATGGGCCTGTACTTTTGCTCCAGTATGTGGGTTCCTTTCTGGTTTTCCACATGATGTGTGGCCAGGGAAGCCATGAAGGGCTGGATATGTGGTGTGGTGTGTTCACAATTAATTACTCTCCCTTAATAGAATATTTTACTGGGGCATGCAAAGTGTGCCTGTGTTGTTTTTAAAAAATGCACGGTTTCACAGTTATCAGGGGCCCAACACTTCTTTTCCTGAAGATTTCTGGGGTTAAACAGATCAGCGAATGTCAGTTTATTATTAGAATTGACAGGAAAGTAGGGAAGGACTGTGAGACAGGGGAGTGTCAAGGGGAAGGGGGCCCCACTCCTTGGGCAGTATCCATCTGCAGGAGGAGAACTCCCCATCTGCACTGCTCGATAGCTGCAGCTGCTGCCCTGCTGACACGTGTGGGTGAGGCAGTTACCTCCAGTTCACTTGCAGGTTTCGGTTTAGGAGCTAGTCCTAAGCTGCTTCACAGACCTGCGTGCTTCCAGTTGTATCCCAGCAGTAAGGTGAGTCCCTTGGAATTGAAGGATGCAGTCAATGTTTGTTGTTAGCAGATGATCTTGTTATTTTTTTTATTTAATATTCAATTGTCAGTTTTTCACACAGAAGATCTAGGATGTAAAGACTGAAACTTTTGTTTAAGGATTTTACTTATTACTTTAGTTGGAAGAATTAAGATTTCTTAAGAATTAAGATTTCTGACATCTGCTTTATCCTTTGGTAAAGGTCAAAGGAATTTTAGAGCAGCCCCAGAAGGACCAAGTTTAATGGAACTGTTGAGAATATTGAAATAACGGTACAGTTTGAGGCCACCTTTCTCCTCTAGTTTCTGTTTTACAGAGAAGCATGAGCTGCAATGTAGCAAGCAGTCAGATTTTGCAGGATTGGGATGGTTGTGTTGTCCACCCATGTCTGTACCTTCATGTTACCATCTGGTCACTTGTAAAAAATTTCTAGGAAGCAGGTAATGGACTTCCATTGATACTAGAAAACAGGAAGATGACTTCTCTGGAACTCAAGGTTTTGCTTGCAGCAGTTTGCAGTTTTGGGGAAGACAGTGACCCATAGCAAACTTTCAGATACCTCAGGGTTGACTTTAATAATCTCAATACTTTTTGCTTCCCCTGAAATTGTAATTTCCATTTCATCTTTTGGATTTACATTAGTAAAAAATAATTTAGCTCGGAAAAATGCAACCATTATTTTTGGCTGACATTGTATTATGCACACAGGAGTATTACTTCATTTTGTTGCAAGTACTGCCTTTCTACTTCTAGTTTCTTTGATTCTACTGTTTAAGAATATTCAGAGAAGCAGCTTATTTTTCTTGGTGGGCAGTGTAAGTGTAGTCATACTGTAAGTGTAGTCATACCGTGGTAACGAGTTACCTGTCAGAATTTCAGTTCGTTGTCTGCAGCAGATCTTGTTCCCACAGCTGAGTCAATCAACAGGAACTGTCTCACACCATCTACTTTGCTAAAGCAGGTACAAGCAGCAAGTGACAAAGAGCTTTCTTTTTCGAGAGATTTCAAGTCATCAGCACATTTCAGATGTGTGGTTGTCACTGGTAGTAGGGAATGATTCATCATTTCTTTGATGAGCCTTGCCAGGCTGAGTTGCAGAGCTGTGCAGTCTGTTCCAGTTTCGTTTATTGCTCAGGTACCTACAGAGACAATCTGTTTAGCAAGTTTTTATAGGCAATATCTCCTGAAAGCTCTAAGGGCCTTTTTCTCTGTGTTCTTGAGAGCAAAGGAATGAACGTGTATCTGGGGCTCTCTTCATTGCTATACTCACAGAGGGAGGTAGTTTTGTACTCGTTAAACCTTCACTGCTGCTGTTGGACACTTAAAACAAGGTGCATTGTGTGTGCTGGACAGTCCTGCACAGAACATCCTGAAAAATCATGTTTAGGTTCATGTAGACACCAGCACTGTACTTTTGAAAGTTGTTCCTGCTCCATTTGAGGCTTCCAGGTGAGATGATCAGGGTTTACATTTTGCTGATAGGCTCTTTCCAAAAGCTACTTTTAAAAATATTACAACTGTACAATTTTACAAACATATAAAAACATGTATGACAACTCTAACAGCAGCTGAAGTTGTCATTCTTCGTGATGACTGCAGGTAATTGGGTAATTTAATGGTCAAGCTTTATGGTTTTTTTCCATTCCCCGGAGTTAAGAGCTTTTTGCAGTTTTTTCTAAGTGTGTGTATGAACCATTGATAATGAAATGTAGCTCTGAGAAAGGAATGGGGAAATAATGTGAAGCAAGCACTGGGCTGTGGATAGGAAGTAAAACTAATGGCCGGAGATTATGAAATCCTCTGTAAATGCTGTCCTCTGTTAATAACTGAATGTGTAACTGCTTCTGAAGGGACTTGTTCCAAAGCTGCAAGGTGGGTGGTGAAACAGAAGGTGATGGCCTCATATTTTGTTTTACTGTGCTATTTTACAGTAGAGAAAGTGTTTCTTGTTGACACTTTGATGTGCTTAGGCCGGAGCAGCAGCCTCAGCCAGAGCTGACGTACAAGATGAACCCTGGGCATTATGTGACTAACACCATCAGTATTATTTAGCTAAAAATAAATGACACAGATGCTTTTGCTAACTCTGTATAACCTTGTGTAGTTATCTGCAAGAAATGTATCATTTCAAGAAACTTTCCCAACTGACATGAATAGAGGCTTGTTTGTAGGGTATTTTAGGGGAAAACCCTCCCAGCCAGGGCCTGAGCTCTGGCCAAGCCTTGGCCCCTGCTGGTCAGGAAGTTTGCCATCAGATCTAGGTGTTTCTAAAAATACAAGCAGGTCATTTGGGCTTGCAGATTTGGGGCTATAAAAGCTGGACCCACCTTTAGGGTGAATTTGGAGACCCCAGCTATGGGTGGATGCACCGTGTAGGATTTCCCCAGTTGCTGGGAGGGGTTTTCCAGGTCCTTGCTGCAAACAGGACTCCCCAGTGACTGCAGATCTGGGTGATGGTGGAGTATTTAGGCAATTGGTGATGTATCCTTCTCAATCGCTGTCCTGTCTCTCATATAGCAATTATTAGGTGCATCACCTTGCTTATTTTTGCTTGTTGTTAAAGCCAAGCATGTAGTTTTATTGAATGTATCATTTTACTTTTGTGTTGCCTTAATATTCACAGTCAAATAAGATCATTCTTTCCATTGGTTCTGTGTCCTTTAAATTGCCCCCATCAATTAGCAGAACATGCTTCAAAAGTAATGCCTTTGAAGTACATTTAAAAATAGCTGCAATACAAAAACCATGGATTTTCTTCCAATGACAAATCACAAAGTAACCTGTCAAATTAGTTATAGTTCAAGTGGTTCTCTTTAACATATATAGTGATAACAGTCTTTTATCTCTCCCCATAAGCATCAAATTAAGTTCTGCAGTTTCTGAAATTTGCTCATGAAGGTTGACTATTTCTACCTTTTTAATTGAAAATAACATAAAGCAGTAATGTAAGCCATGATGCTGTGTGAGTATGTCTGTATTAATGAGATAGGAGAGATAAATGTAGGCACTGGGAAATGAGGGAAGGTCAATGGATATGTGAAAATCATCAGGCTAAAGTGGTAGAAGAGCACATTGATGGAAAAGGCAGCTATATTATGGTATACAGCTGTATTATACCTCCAAAATCAAGTTACCTGTGTAGACACCCTGGGGATTTTTGGTAGCATCGTTTTTGTTTGGTTTTAGTATTGTAAGTGAAACTTCAATGCCAGTCTTTCCCACTGAGATATGGATTAATTTATATAGACACCTAGGAGAAGCTTTTAGAAACTGGTAGAGGATCAGCATCTTTAAGTGACACTCCAGCCTAAATTTGTCACACATGGGATATTTTTTATATAAAAGAGAGTAATTAGTTTGATTGAAAGTACCAGGACAATGGCTTTAAAAAAACATGGGAGAGATACAGAGCAACATACAGGTAACTGTCCAGATTTTCTTGGGTAAACAATGATGCGAGCAATGGTGCTGATTCGCCGTCCTCAGGGCAGTGGCTCCAGTAGACTTTCTCATTAGGGTGACTACTTGAAGAAACTCAAAAGCTGCCCAGGTAGTAGTTGCCGATAGAGCAACCTGGTTCATTTTTCTTAAAAGTTTGTTGGCTTGTTTTAAATTATTATTTTCTAGGGATTTTTTTACTCCCAAGGGTCTTTTCGGCTCTAGTTTGCATATTCAGCCTCTTTTCTTCTCTTTTTTTCTTTCTGTCTTTTTTCTTTATCTACTACTCTCCAGGCAGGCCAGCTTCGAAAGGGGTAAGGAGGGGGTTGTAAATGCAAGCCCTGATAAGGGGCCGGTTTCTTCACAACTAAGTGTGGGTTTCTTTCTTAAACTGCAAGAGAAATCCTAACTTACAAAGCTACAACAAAGCACAACATTACATTCAAACAAAGCTACAATGTAGTACAAAATAAATGGATAATTGTTAAATTGATAATCTGGTCCCTTATTTATAACAAACAATAACAATAAACAATAAGTTAAAATGAAGGAAATATATTAAAGTATCAACAAATTATGATATCTTTTTGAATAAATAGAGTATCAGCCATGATATTTGATGGCTTTCTTATCTTTGGTGTTGTTTATATAATGATGGGATACCACAGGTTCCAAGGCAGTGATATGTGAATGTTTTATGAAGTTTCTTATTAGGACAAAAGAAAATGAAAATAAACCAAGAAACCAGCATGCATATTAACTGTCCAGTAGCATCTTTATGTTGGGACAGTTGAACCAGTTGGTTTTTGCATGTTTTTCAGTTTCATGTTTCCTGATTGTCATTAATTGGAGCTGGCTAACACTTGGGTCTATAAAGTGCTGGACATGTAGGAGATTTAGTCGGGCTGTATTGCTTTGTTACTTATAATACACAGCAGCAATAAGGGAAATGGAAGTAGGTTTTTAAAAGGGAGATGGAATTCCTGGTGTACACTTGTGCATTGAATCTTAGTATAGGACTTAGGAAAAGCTGTAGAAATGAAAGTAGGTGATGTTCAAGATGAACATTACTGAACCTGAAGAAAGTGCAATGCTGATTTATGCAATCTGTGCCTTTCCACTCAAACTAGTAAAACTTAAGCTGTATTGATAACCATGCACTGAAAGGGATCCTCCGTTTGGGAAAAAAGTAGCCTATGTGGCCAGTTTGATAAATGTCTGTTTAGAGCAGGAATCTGCTACAGGACAGAGACCCAAAGAGAACAAAAAGAGCAGGACAGGTACAACAGGACTTATTAAGGTTGTTTTAGGGAACTTGAAGAATCACAGAATACTTGAGGTTAGAGGAGACTTCTGGACATGACCTGATCCAAATTGATGTGCTCAGAGCAAGGCCAGTTAGAGCAATCAGTAACATGTTTAGTCAGGTTTGGAATGGCTCTGAGAAGGGTCATTTAACCTCTCTTGACAATTTCTCTGCTGCTCAACCACCTTACAGAAAAAATAAGTAACCCCATCCCCTGTTCTTAAGTTGAATTTCCTGCATTTTAATTTGTGCCCACTGGCTATTGTCCCATCCCTGAGTACTGCTAGGGAGAGTCTTCCTTCAGCCTTTTAACCCTTCAGGTATTTATACACACTGATAAGATTCTCCTGATCATTCTCTTTTCCAGGTTTAACAATCCCAGCTTTCTCAAGCCTTTTCCCAATCTCTTTCTTATCTCTATAGCCCTTTGTTGGTGTCACATCAGTTACATCTGTGTCACTCTTGATTTGGAGAGCCTAGAATTAGGCTGAAAAGGAAGGATCCCCTTCCTCATCCTGCTAGTGATGCTTTTTCCTAATCCAGGGTGCTGCCAACCCTTTATTTTGTTGTTATTGAGGAAGCATTGCTAGTTCATGTACAACAGCACCAGTTGAGTACAACAGCAGAGTTGTTTTCTGGTGCCCCCCAGCTTTTACTGGTGCATGGGATTATTCCTCCCCAGGTACAGAACTTTGCACTTCCCCGTGTGGAATTTTTGTTCCATCACCATAATTGCTGAGAGTGAGCTGGGTCCTGTTGTCCAGGTCATAAATGGAGAAGTTAAACATTGCTGATGAAGTTTGTACCACTGGGCTGCAGCACTAATGCCTGGGCTCCAACTGGGCAGTGCACTTCTGATCCCAGCCCCAGGAACCTTGCCCTTCACCCAGGCTTGCAATCTACCCCCTAGTCCTGCCTGGCCCCTGCTTCATCCCCTTGTGTGTGATGATGTTGTAGGACATGATGTTGTCTCAGCTACCAAGTCATCTTCTCAAAGAAAGCTCTCAGGTCAGTCAGACATTATTTCCCCTTTATAAATCCATGCTGACTAGTACAAATCACTTTTCTTGTCCCCATTTTGTTTGGAAATGGCTCCTAGGAGAATTTGCTCCCTGTCCTCCCTGGGGTTGTGATGACACCTGTAGTTTCTTGGGTCATCCTTGTTGCTCTTTCAAAGAAAGGAGTGTCATTTGCTTTTCTCACTACCGGGAATGTGGGGAGTCACTCTCAGGAGTTGGACTTCTCACTTTAATGTGGCACAGAGCAGGCTTCACTGATTTTCTCTAATGCATAGAATGAATGAAAAGAGAAACTTCAGCATCTCTCTAGATGCTTAATACTTCTGAAAATTTATCCTCCTTGTGAAAGAAAACCTTTTGTGCTTACACAGGTAGTGGTACTCAGTTACTGCTCCTTCCACGCAAAACAAGCAGTTCTGTGGTCTGGCTCATCACTTAGGCCTCAGGGAGACAATCTGTCACCCTGTTTGATGACACACATACGTTGTGCTTTATGACAGACTTTTTTTTTTTACCTGCAGCATTCACCATTTCTGTTAAATAGACATATGCTCTAAATGTAATCTTAATCTATTTGACTAAAAATACTCTGATTTTTATTTAGACCAGAGTACAGCAGTTAAAACTTTCTAGTAGTTTT
Source organism: Lanius collurio (assembly GCA_020086605.1). Lineage (NCBI taxonomy): Eukaryota > Metazoa > Chordata > Aves > Passeriformes > Laniidae > Lanius > Lanius collurio. Next base: position 10,627,867 of record JACBWW010000027.1, read on the forward strand.
GTAGAAACAATTTTCTAGCCTTGATTTTGCACAGAAGGGAAAAAGCACAGCTGTCCCACTGATGGAGAGTGAGAAACTTTGGGATTTCCTTTTTGTAATTTTATAAAGGAAAATGTTCTGAAAAAGAATCTCCTCTAAAACTGTTGAAATTGAGTGAAAGGTGGCAGTCTTGAAACAAAGTGGCCAAGCGAGGGTACACATTAAAATCTTCATGTCCATATGCAGGAAATTAAAGGAGAAGAACACAAATAATGCAAAAAGAGTGAACTTGAGTCAGTGGATGTGAGAGCAACCTGTGGAGGTTTTCCTCAGGGCCAGAATGCATAGCAGAGAGAACAGGAAAGGAAACAATCTTCATTAATGGTTTAATTGTTTTAATTTGGACAAGGAGGGCACTTTGGAAATTAATCCACTGAATGTTCTCACAGACTGCACTTGATTTAACTTGGGAAATGAGCTTGGATCAAGGAAGCTGAGTTTCTTTGGGATGAAACTAAACTGGAAGCTGTGGTGCTGCTGGTGTGGGACTGTGGGATCCCGTAGAGCTGTTCCAAACAGAACTCCCATGTGGGTTTTGGGTCTGCAGACCCTCCTGTGTGGCCCCACTCCCCTGGCACTGCCCTACTTGTGGGTGTGGGCACAGCACATCTGGACAGGGGGAGTTCAGAGACTCAGCACTGGAAAAAGCTGTGCTGTCATGAAAGGTGCTGTAACAAAAAAGAGAACAGGTTGACTGCAGTAATTCTGAAAGGTGTGGGCACAGAGTTTTTAGGAAGATTCCAGTACAGGAGGTGAAAATGGGTCTGTAAGAAAATAGGAATCTGATTTGGCGAGTAATTCCCTCAGTGAAGCTTAGAAGCCATATGACAGTGCAATTAGCTGGAACAAGCTGAAGGGTAATAGTCTTATTTTTAAATGCAGCTTTTATTGGTTTATTTTAATTTTCTCTGTACAATATGTGTACAATGTGTATAATATGAACAAGTTTTGAAAATTAAGTGAAAGTCTTCAAGAAGATACAAAGGAAAAAATCCACCTAAGTTGAGAATAAGGGAGGCATTTATATGAGCTGTTAATAATAAAAGGCACAGGGAAACACATCCTAAGGTGTTAAAGGAGTAGCTAAAAAACTGAGCAGGAGAATGCTTTCAAATGAGTTAGCTTGGAAACTCTTCTCAGTCTTTCAGTTGAAAGCCATCTGAAATGAATGTACAAACATATACTGAAAGAAAGATTGCACTTCTAAGAATTAAATCATGTAACAAAACAAATCTTGCCATATACAATGTTTGGTTTGTTTATTTTAACTGTTAGATTTTTTCCTGTGGTTTTAATGAAGCTGTTTGATTTATGATATGAAGTTTTGACAGAAGTAAACAATCTGTGAGCAATCTCTTACCATATTATTGCCAATATCAAGAGGAATAAAATCTCTAAGGAATGCATCTTTTTTTAATTTCACATTACATATGTTTTAGTTTTCTTGATAGGTTTCAGCAGCAGTGTGGCAGGGAGATGTGAGGATGGAAGGCACTGTGCACATTTATGCCCTGGTGGGATAGGATATGTTTGTGTAAAGCCTCAGAGCCACTCAGTTTGTTGTCATTGTATCTGGAAACATGAATATCTATTAAGATGCCCTTATTATAACTTGTATTTTGCTCCTAGTTGAGTGTAGTGAGCATTTTTACAAGACACTGAACAGCTTGGTTTAACATTGATATTCCTGGTTTTGGAGGGTGTTGGACAGGATGACCCCCAGAGGCCCCTTTCCAGTCCAAATTATGGTCTGTTTCCAATTAACAACAACAACAAAAAAAAATTAAAAGCAATTCCTAGAAGTGTGTTCATGTTTTAAGATGTCCTCATGTGCTCTTTTAGTAACACATTTTCATTTATGTGACTTTCAGAACGTTCTTAGATCGTGTTTTGCTTAAATGCACAGCATAGGGAAGAGCAGAAATACATGGAAAGGGTGTGAGAGGCAAAGATATAAATGTAGCTTGGCACTTGCTTAGACTGCCTTCAGAAATGTCTGACAGTTAAACCAAGCACACTTTTCTCATCATCAGTGAAAATTTTCACAAGATTGTGTACCTTGACTTCAAAGTCAGTGCCTATTCTTTGTATTTTGTCTCCTTGTCCTTAATTTTCTGTGTACTTTGTAACAGGCAAAATTTTGGAGTTTTTTCTGGTGTATTTTCATCTTTTCAAAATATGTTAATGTGTTTTATATTTTTAATCCATGAATGCCTTTGTTTTAAATACATAAGTGTTAATTTGTGTTTTTTATGACTACTTCTGTGAACTTCTTGCATTGCAGGATAATTGTTAAAACTACAAAAAGATGGCTAAAAGGAGGGTGGATTGAATTATTTCTTCCAAGCAGTCATCAGTTAGTAGAGTATAAGTAAGAAAATTGCCTGAAGGGGGGGAAATAACATAAAATTTTGACTTAATATTTTTGCTCTGGGTGATCACATTATTTCATTGCCCTAATTAAAAATTAATTGAATAACATGAAGAAGTAGCTTATAGCTCATGTATTTAAGTGACTCTCTCTTCTCACTACTGTGTCATGCAGCTGAGGCAGTGATAAGCAGAGGCCTCCAGATAAATTCTTTCCTTCCCCTTCCCATAGCAACAGGCAGGAAGGGACTTTGGGTAAACTTCTTCAGAAGATTCCTTTGCATCATGGTAAGGTCTGAAATAACCTCTGGCTAACACCACCATGAATATTTGACTGAGGTGCTCAAGATTGGGGTCTTTGCTTTGTAGGAGCCTCTCTACCTTTGAGCCCACTGAAGCTAAACATGGCTAAAGGGCTAAATAACTTTTATAAGGCAGATGGAACAAAACAGTATTGCTTTGGGTAATTATTTTGTTGACTGCCTTGTGCTACTTCTCTTCAGTGCTTCTTTGGGCTCAGAGTTGTCCTTTGTGATAAAATGTGAGTTGTGTTGGGAAACCTGATCTCCAAATTACAAAACATGTTACTTGTATTCCTACAGACAGGACGGGATGTTACTGGGGTGAGCTGTAACCAAGGCTGTGTGCTGTAGGATGTTGTGTTTATTAAGCAGCTGCAGTTTATAGAAAGCACAAAATGTTTTCAGATACCTGGTCAGGTTAATATCAGAGCAATTTAACAGTGACTGCTTGGAAGTGTTTGGCCACACTGTGTGCTTTTCCCTGGAGAAAATTCTCTTCCAAGGTTGCCACTGAAAAAATGCTGTTTATACTTTCTAGGTACTTTCTTTATAGAAACCTGGAAGCATAACAATTGTTTTTTTAAAAATGAAATACAAAATGTTTTATTGCCTGTTAGGGAAATACATGCTGTCGACTACATTGCTTCAGTCTATCATCTTCCTCTCTCAGGAAGGATATCCCTGAAGTTACAGTACAGAATATATCTTTAACCTCTGTTTCCTCAGAGGTCCATATGGGACATGGTTCACCCTGCAAGGAAGTGGAAGAATTAAGAGGGGAAGCTGTAATTTATTTCTACAAGATGTGAGTGTTCTGATTGCTAGAACTTGATGGGTTTTTTTTGTTAGAGATCTGTAATTACAATCTAAAGGTCTCCTAACAGGAATGTTTAAGGTCAGAGGAACTTTGGAGATGCTAAAAGGGTATTTCCCTATGGAAGAAGAAAATTGCTCATTCTGAGAAGTTGGTACACCATATAATCAAATCATTCCCAGTTCTAGGACTTTCTCCTTTTAAGGGCATAAACTCTCTGCTCACAGTACTGTTACCTGGTGGGTTTCAGATTGTGAGTTTGTGTTTTGAAAGCTAAACTTGCTTTAAACCATTCTGTAAGAAATGTGATGGTCACAGCAGAGCAGTGGTGTGGGTTAGCCATGGTTGGCTGCCAGGTGCTCGCTGCCTCCTCAGCCAAATGTGATCAGAAGTGTTTGATAAGTAAAACTTCTGTGTGCTCGTGCCTTTAGGGGTCTCTATTGAGAAAAGGAAGCCAACAGTGAATTAAAACTCTTGATCTACAATTATCTTCCAGAAAAGAGGACCTAGGAAAGAGTTTTTCCCATCATGAACTAGATAAAAAAAACACAGAACCCTATAGATGAGCTTTTACTTTGAGTGTTGCCAGCCCATGGTAACACCTGGGAACTCTCAGCTATAAAGAAACAGTCTTGAATATCTGGTTTCTTGAATGAAAAGCAATTTGTCTTGCTTTGCAAGTAGCAAAGTAACTGCTTACCTTCCACTCCCCAGACTGTAACTTTGTTCTGGTAGTAAACTCCCACTGGGAAATTTTCCTGAAACCTCATCACAGAAGCGTTAGAATGAAACATAGTTCTGAGTCAGTGCAGTATTTTGTTGAAACTGTGTGATTACTGAAGACTTTTTGCAAAGAATTTTGAAGGCCAAAATTAATTTCTAAAAGCAGTGGTTTGTAAAATGCAGGAGTTAATCCAGTTAATGTCCAGTTAATACAGGTAAATCCAGTAATTTAAAAATCTGTTTAAGGTTGTTGCAGTTACAACTATTCCAGTTTCACTGCCTTTTCCTGCCATGTTAATACTAGTTTAATTCTCTGTACTGGGGGTTACCATGCATGCTAAGTTTCATAGATGTTTTCCAAAGGTGATGTTTAACAACCAGCCACTTTTTTATATTGCTCTATTTCGAAGATTACAGCAGTGAACCAGTTTTAGCTTCGTGGTTTGCATATATGGATTGTCATCCTCTTTGAAATGATTGTACCATGAGAAGGAAATGGCTGAAATAAAAATAGAGCATCTCTTTGTTTTCACAAGTGGTTTTAATTATCCTGTGCAGCTCTCTGCAGTGACTGCTCTTGCCAGGCTTTTGGAAATGAAGCAAAATGTTCATGTACAGTCTTCTTTTTTTTCCCTCTCAGAGCATTTCTTAAAAGTTAGTAAAAGCTAACATCCTCCTAGTTAGGAAGGAAATCCCTTGGGAAGTTGCCTGAGTTGGTGGCAATGCCAGTTTTGTGCCTTTTGTCCTGCCTGCCACTGTTTTAGTCTTTGAACTCTTGTGGTTGGGAAATTTCTGATGAACTGCTGAAAGTGTGAAAAACTGCCAAATTACATTTGCTTTTCTTTGAATTTTTTATTTTGCAGTTCTGTTTCTTTATGTGTCTTTTCCCTACTATTTTATTCAGAATAAATGCTACATGTGTGTAGAAAAAAGCCATATGAACCATTTCTGCTGAGGTACAGGTTTAATGAGCAGGCTCCTCGTTGCAGAGAAATGCTAATGACTGAATTCTCTATAATTTTGCTGTAAGTCTCCAGTTTGGAAGGCCTGAAGACAGTTTAATTTGGACTGCAAGCAGTGTTGGAAGCATTTTTATCCTCAGGCTGAAGTTGATAGACCAGTTTTTCTAACCTGTTCCATTTGCACAAGAAACACCGCTTGGTGATCTCAGGTATTCAGGGAAAAGTTGAAGTGAATATCTCTGGGTATCTGGCTACAATGCTTCCAGAGTTATTCTGCCTTTCATGGGGTGATGTCTTTGCTTTGGTAGTCAGGGTGAAGGTTTTTCAGCATTTCCAAGGCAGAAACTTCAGATTCAGAAGAGTTTCCCATGCTCAGGTCTCTCTTGAAGTGGGAGAGGTTCAGGAACAACAAGAAATCAGCACTGAGGATTACTGTTGCATAAATAATTGTTTCTAGAAAAGGTATTTAAGGCTGATAGTGTGTAATTTCTTAGTCTTTTCTGCTGTAATTTAAAATCTGTTTGTGACAGTCATTTCTTGATGCCATTGTAGGATATCAGTATAGTATCACACTCTTTATCGTTCATGTTGCATTGAAATGTCTAAAACAAAACTCAGTATGAGACTTCACAGGGTAGAGAGTCACACTCCCTTTTTCACAGGGAATGTGGTGTATTTATCTTCAAAATCTCACATTCCTTGTACCCTCTCACACATTTCATTAACTTGTCCTCTCCCTTGTGTACTCACAGACACCAGGGCATGTCCATGTGTTGAGGTGGGATAGCCAGTGTCTCTTTTGTGCTCCGTGGAGGATGGAACTAATGGTATCTGTCATTGTTTATTGTGCTTTGGGTTCCTGTTGGTGACAACAAACTACTTTGTAGAGGGATATTTGATATCCTATGAGAGTCAAGAGTTGTTTTTTGCTAATCCTTTGCTTCTGGCTTACTTCAGCTACCATAAATCTTTGGTGAAGGCTATTGCTGCTTGTTTTTTTCCTTATTTGGAATATCCTTGTCTTTAAAGCTACAGAATGTTTTCCTGTTGGGCTGACAGGAAATGGAATGACATATGTGATGTGACATAACCCTGTTGACACTCTCCTCTTTGAAGCACAGGCTGTTTTGCTGGTCAGGCATCTGGAGTCTTATCAGAGTGAAGGCATCCTGGCCTTGACACAAACATTCCTCAGTTTTATTCCTGCAAGAAGTGCCCTTTGTTATCAATCAAAGCCATTTTAACTCTTGTTTAGCTGATTTATACATGCACGTTTTCATCCCCACTTGGTTCATCTCAATTTATCATCCCCATTACATTCTCTACGAGGTATATTTGCTCATAGCAGTAAAAGGTTCAGTAGAAAAGTTCAGAATGGTGGGTCTAGAGAACAGATTCCGATAATCTCACTTGTAGAATTAGACCTGTTGATATAGAGGAGATGTGACTTCTGTCTCTGCTATACCACTGTCCTTGGAAAGGGTACAGAAACGATCATCTGTAAGAAGATGTAACAAGGAAGTGGTTCCTGTATTGAGCCAGGAGTACAGTAGATCATATATGTTGTATACATGGATCAGATATGAAAAAAAAGTAAAACACACAATTTTAAGACAGGATAGTAGATGAAACTTCTACTTCAGCATCAAGGATATATCTTTAGAAAGTCTACTGGGACCAGGACAGAAGTTGGGCACCTCTTTTCATTTGTTTTCTGCTTTACAGGTCTTGCTTGTCCCTCCTTGCAGCCTCTGAAGGTCATGTCACTTGGTTTGCTTCCCAAACCGATTAAATTGTATTCCCCACAAATATCTTTTCAGCCTGTGTATTGAATTGGCTCCAGTCTTATCTTTCAGTCAGGATCTCTTTCATTGCTCTCAGAGCAGCTGCCTGGATGTTGGCTGTGTACCTGGATAACCTGAGTGTGGAGGCTGCAGGGAACCCTGCCTGTGCTGGCTCTAATGGCAGGGGAGACAGGACCACACAGCTCAGTAATCCAGCCCACAGCCTGATTTCAGATCCAGCAGGTATTTCCCATTTGTTCAGAAAACAGTTTGGGCATTTTAAATTCCAGCAGTTGTATTCTGGCACAGACTGCTCGGGTTTTCCAGCCTTGGTGGTGAATGGATGTAGTGCTGCTCACAAAGCAATGGCCAAAGGGAGCCAAGCTGCATTCTGTGTTAAACCTCTCTGATCCAGTCCTTGTATAAATATCCCTTGATGCAAACCTCATAATTGCTTCCCTTTCCAACGTGTACTCAACACTCTTATAATCTGTGTCTATTCTTTTCTCCTTGGTTGATTACTCAGCAGTTTCTTCCCTTCTGCCTTTAGACTTGTTTCAGCAAACCTGACCACGTCCTTAAAACTTATTTTAGGGGGGAAAAAAAGTGTAAACCACTAAAACCAGCTTTGTCAAACCACATTTTACTTGAAAGACGAAACTTGAACAGTTAAAGTAACTGCAAATTTGCTAAGCAAGTAGGTTGCCAAACTTCCTGTCTCTGCCTGGGCTCAGTGTGTAGTTACAGCTAACATTAAAGAGAAAAGCCTTTTCCACAATAAGCATGCCTTTAACTAAAGAGAGACCTCAGTGCTTTGGGGGAAGGAGAGGAAGCATTTGTCTAATTTCTCACATACAAAAGAAGTGCACGTGTGTATCACATACCTGTTGATAAAAGGGACGTGTTACATTTTACATGCAGTTTTTTAAACAAAATTTAGTATATTTTATGCTTTTTCCGAAAGTCTGTATTGGTGTTACATAGTAAGGTTCTCAAAACCATTGTTAAAATTACTAGGTATGTTAAAAGAATTTTTTTTCATTATGCAGGTTTTTTTCTCCATTATTGAAATTGCAAATGCACTTTGAATAGGAACACCTGCAAAGAGCAGCTTAGCCTATTCTTAAAATTAATTACTAAACATAAGACTTGGAGCAGCCAACAATGTGCAATTATTTCAGTATTTTTTAAATTATAAAGAGTATGTGCCAACATATTTCCAGAGCTATGCATGTGTAATACACAGTCACAGGGTTTCATTCATGCATTTCTGTTCTTTCAAATAAACATGAAACAAAATTACCTTCTTCAGTAAGTTGGTTCTTTACCAGATAAATTCCAGTGCTGATTATAAAGTCACCCAAGTTAAATTGGTGTGACACTGAATGTTGCTCAGTCCATTTATAGCATTTTCTTCTGTTTATGCTCCCTAATTTTGTGGGGTGAGAAACTCTTCCCCAGCTCTTCCCTTTGCTTTAACCACAAAGCACTAAAAAGGATGAGGAGAAAAGCAGCTTTCTCATGATTTCTTGGAAAAATAACTGAGGCTTCTCCTTTGCTGCCTTCATTTTTCCCAGAGTAGCATTTGGGCTGCACTCTCCTCCTCCTTTCACACCCCTCACACTGTAAACTGGGGGGGAAATTTGTTGTCTTGGATGGCAGTGCCCCAGCAGCACTGGGTCAGGCCAAAGGGGAAGTTGCTGGGAAAGCACTGCAGGTGGGATTCAGAGAGCAGGACCCAAAGGATGTGTGGTCCGAGTTTCCTGCTGGGAGGCAGATTTATTTTAAGCAGTGTTTGTTCAAACCTGTCTGAGTACCAATAATGGTGCATGCAATTATGAAGCTGAGTATAATTTATCTAATAATTTACATGTTATGATAGGATGTTATAGAACCAAACCTCCCTTGGAGTAGGTGGGCAGCCACCAAAGAAATTCAGACAACCATTTGAATGATTTCTTTTTAATGGCAAGAAGATACTCTTTCTGTATTCTGTCTTTTTACATGCCACAGAATTGGTCTTGTTCATTTCTGAGAAAATCAGAATCATTGTGCTCTGAACATCCATTACACTGCCCCAGTCATTCTGTCACAGCTCTCAAACCTTTCAGCTCATGTTCCCAAATTTTCAGGTTCTGACAGGTTTCTTGGAAGTGAGTTAGCAGCATCTGGGAGAAAAATGCCAATAGAATTTACTGTAATACAAACCAAAAGCAGAACAACAAAACAAAACACCAACCTACCAAAAAAACCCTCAACCCCCCCAAACCAAACCAAATCCCTAAATATCCATGAAGATGTGTTTAATTTTCTACTGCAGTAAAAAACCTGGACATGCATTCTCAGGTTTGGAATGACAGTTTCAACTCGTGAAAGTGCTTGTAGCATTACATTAAATTTATAAAGACATTGGCTTTTCTCATTGCTAAGTATCATTTCTGTTATAATAAAATTAGATGGAAGTGCTTTAGCAATGATTGAGGAGTGTATGTTTTTTTATTTTAGTATTAGGCTTACAAGTAGCCCTAGGCTGGTTTTGAGCTTGAAATCATCTGCAGCTTTTAGTAGAATAGCTTTTTACACACAAACAAAATCTGTTTAGTGTACTTGTTACATAAATAATTTTTAACATTTTACTCCTTTTTAAGTTTAAATATTGAAATTAGCTGGATATGTGTGACTGACAATGTTACTGCTTTTTGCACTCTCTTTTGCTTCTAAGGCTGGTTCATTAATCACCATGGATTCTTCTTTGGCTAATCAATGTATTTAAGCTTTGTTTCCTAACAAAATGAGGTGTATATAATTCCACCTGCTCTCTTCCCATTTTCCTGTGTATTGCACTACAGACTTTCTTAATTACTGATCCATTTTGGCTAAAAACTGATGGAGATAGAGGTAGAGAAGTTGGTTAAATTTCTGTGAGTTGTGAAAAATCCAGATAAAGTATATACATGCATGGTAGAGAAGGGACTGTAACTTGTGCCCAGCTGAGAGAAAAGCTGCAGTGTGTTTTCCATGATTATTCCTTGCTGGAAGCTTGGCATGGAACCATCAAGGGTTCCACTTGTGGAGTCTTTCTCAGTGGGCACTTAAGGGGAATATCAGAGGCACTGGAGTCAAGGTATTGGAAAATATGGCAAGAGAGGTAGGGTTGTTGAAGTGCAGGGCAGAGGTAAATTGTTGTTGCTTCCTGCTTCTTCCTCTGGAACTCTGCTTTTCCTGGTTAATTAATGGAGCTTGCCATAAGTGAACAACCTGTAGATTTTAGCAAGAGTACAATAAAATAAGATTCTTCACTTTTATTGTTCAAAAATAATTAGAAGCTTTCTGGCAGCTGAGAGAACTAAACAATGTGAGGTATAGTTTCTTTTTTTAGAAGTTTTGGCAGGCAGTATGTTCCAGGAATTTTCCTTAAGCTGGTTGTTGGTGAGGCTGTGTCTCCCAACACAGACATTTACACATCCCCCCCATGTGTTAACTCAGCAGGTGTTTGCAGGACACTCATTTCAGATGTGGTTCAGCTGCTAGATTTTCTCTGCATATTCTCAATGGAAATGATCAGATGTTACTAAAATAATTTTAATGAGTGTGTTTGCAGGTTGCAGGCTTAGAAATGAAAGTTGGCTTTGGCACGTGCTTCTGAATGAGTGTTGTATGGTGTAAATAATTGGTGTGGGAGTTCAGTTGAGAGTGATGCCCTTCAGGGATCCCAGGTGTATTCTGTGCAGTGTTATTTCTCCAGGTGGGAACTGGCAGCTCCTTTATAAATCCAAACTCCTTCAGACTATGCAATGTGTCTGTGTTGGTCTAGATGTAATCTAATTGCTTTCATGCAGCGTAAAGAATACCCAGGGAGTTTGCTACAACCAATCACAGGAGCAGAATTAAAAATTGCCCTCTAAATAATTTAAATTTAAGCTACTTTTTAAATACTTACATTGAAATCTTTTTCACTCTAACATGATTTAAATTTGTGTGATTCACATCTGAAATTGAGTAACAGCACTGAACTCTACTAATAACACCAAAAACTATTTGAGCAAGTCATTAGTACCTTTTTTGGTGGTGTCACATTTTGCAATAGAGAACAGTGGCATCAGCAAGCTGCAGGATGCAAAACTTCCTATTTCACCACTTTCAAGTACCTGTGGAATTACCAGTTTCCACAGTTACAGACTTCTGCTTCAAATCACAGCCTCCAAAAAGAAAGTTGCCATATTTAGACCTGGTCTGCTTGTACAAATTTTGGTTTGCTTGGTGTGGCATTTGGGGTTAGATAAACTGCTTATGGTGTTATCAGCTGTAAATTCATAAATAGTCTTTTGACTCACGACACAGATAGCCTGAGCTAACACTTTCCTTGTTGGAAGTAATGTTGTGTGCAGAGAAGTGCTTGAGAGCTGGCAGTGGTGTTTGCTCTGTGCTGGGATCCCTTTTGGTGGCTGCCCAAAGCAGATCAGCAGTGGGGCTCAGGGCTGAGGGGCATCTCCATGGCCTCAGCAGCTGAGCCCCACGAGAGAGGGGTCACCCAGAGAGGTTCATGAATGGTTTGCAGTGGGTTCTGAGCAGGGACGATGGTGTGGAAGTGACACAAAGGAGGGAACGTGGCATGATGAGGATGCAGGGAATGGTCTGGAAGTTGTGTCCAGCAGGCTGTTGATTTTGCAGTGTGGTTCAGTTGGTGAGAGATGCTGAGGTGAAATGTGGTTTAAAAATGAATAGGTGACAGGGATATCTGGGTATTTCCAGAGTGATGTCTGTATATGATATAATAGTACACCATTTAATTTCTCTGGAAGCTTTATGATGCACATTGTCCACTTTGTCTGCCCCCCAAAACCAAATACTGCGAGTAAGAACCTGTGCTGCTTTGGGCTGGGAGGATCAGACCAGCCTTGATGTGAGGGTTGGGATGTGCAGTAGCTGAAAGTTGTCTTGCTCTCTTTCAAAATTGATATATTTCCTTATCTAGTTAAGTGCTTTGTAGAGTTACAGCCCTTGTCTGTAGATTTGATCTGACCAGGTGAAAACAAAAAAGATAAAAAAAGCAGATTTCTCTAAATTTGAAATTCATTTTTTAATTTAATAATTTATTTTCAGTCTTTTTGCTATGCTTGTGGATTGTGGGGTTTGTTTATTTTTTAAAACCAAGTAGTACTTGACACAGGAAGATAAACTTATCCAGGTTTTAAGACACCAAGACAAGCAGGTGTTTGAGACATAAGAGGTACAGCAAATTTTGGAATTAGGACATCATTCAATAATTAATTGGCATATTGAAGGGACAAAATCAAAAAACCTCTTTCCTAGAACCTGAATAGTTACAGGTCATGTAATAGAGACTGAGCCCTTTGTAAAGCATTTTCTGTACTTTGGGGGAATGGGAAGGAAGTAGATAGAAAACAAGTGTGGTGGGTTTGTTCACATCTGTCCAGATGTCAGAAACCAGATGAATTTTTGAGCTTATGAGTATTGAAATGTTTGCATTCTCTCTTCATGCAGATTCAAGATCCAGCCCATATTATGGCTGGCAGTGGGTCCAGATCAGGACCAGCCAGTGGGTTGTCCATGAAATCACAGCTTCAGATCACTGGTGAGCCTTCTGAAATTATCTGTCTTTTCTGGTTAGAAATGTGACAGTGTTTTTCTGCAATTAAACAGACTTTACTATGTTGCATTTCAGGAAGTTTTGCATTGTAAAAAGCCCAGGAGAGCTCAAAATTTATGTTAGGCCATCATTACTTGGCAACTATTTTATTCTTGATTTTATCTAAAATGCATTTTGAAATACTACATTTTTGTGTAAAAGAAAAAAGGAAGGAATAATGCTTTTTGGGTGCTGTTAAGTAAGTTGTACAGGCAGTCCTCCAGGAAATGTAATAGTGCATTATGATAGTGCTTGCACTTACTGAAACTTGGCATAATATCAAATCTAACACTTTTTCCTGACACTGCTGTTTGTTAAATTTGACTTACTGCTTCTCCCTTGTTACATGTTTTTATGGCCACCATTGCAATGGATAAAAAAAAGGATAAAAAATTTAATAAAAGTGTTGGTGAGAATATCACTGTAATTGAACACCTCTGGATTGTTTTGAAATGGATTTATATAACAGGCTTTGCTTTCTGTAGTGCCTCACCAACAGAGCAGCTGTTGAAACTTAATTACCAAGGTTTTCTCACTTTTGCTCTCTGAAAATTTAACTGAGGCATCAAAACTGAATGAGAGAGGTGGGAGTGCATGCAGGTCTCTGTTTAGAAGCATCAAGAGTAATTTTTGCACCCTCAGTGTGAAGACCTGTGGGCATATGCAGAAGTTTCAGAAAAGGCATATTGTGGGGGTGAAAAGAATTGTCAAAAATAGATGGGAAAGCTTTAGGCTAGGAGGGAGGTTGGAGCTCACTAAGTTACCCAGACTGTAGCTGTCCCTCTGGGGCCACAAGCTGGTGTTTCCTCAGTAGGCTGTGAGGCTGCAGAGAAATCTTGTGCCTACAGGTTGATTTTGGAGAGAAATTGAAGAGGGTTTCACAGAAATGCCTCCTCCACATAGGGATGGAGAGCAGAGGCAGGGACTGAAGTGGTGATTGCTGTCTGAGGCTATCCCTGTTAAAGGCCTGGGACTCACACAAAGCAGTGAAGCTGAATAAATGCCTCAGTGTTTAGAATTGAGACTGCTGAGATATTTGAATTTCAGGTCTGAATTTCTGTCGATGGTTAGCCATGATCTGCAGCAAACTTGTTGCTGGTGTTACTTCCCACCTGCCCTGAGTGCCCCATTCTGCTGCCCTCATTAGTTTTAAATGAAATTTCAGGGTGTCTGGGTAAGAAAAAACCTTGAAAGTAGGTACAAATCTGCTGATTTCTGCTGTTCCAAAGCAGATCTTTGAGATAATGAGAGATGGTGAGGTATGGGGTGCTATAGCACCTGGAGACAGGAGGGGAAGGAGGGAGAGATGTTTGTGAAAATTAACGAGTTAATTTCTGTGAGATGTCTGTAACACACAGAAAAGGTGTTTTCCTCGGGAGCAGTTCAGAGCAGTTTAAACTAAGCTACTTCTCTAAATCTCTGAAGGAGCATAGACTATAAAGGGAATCTGGGGAGATTAGCCAGATGGGCCTGAATTAGTCATCTCTTTTTTTAAGGATGTAGTGAGGCTGTGGTGGGTGACAGAAGAAGAGCAAGTTGTTCTTTGTTAGAGCAGTGAATTTGGGGGCCAACTGGAAATGGTAATATTTTTGTCTTCAGTCCTGTTTTGTGGGTTCAGTGTCACCAGTGAATCCAAGAACAGCCAGGATTCAAACATCAGGGTAGACACACATCTTAAAGGAGGCAGCATAAGAGTGGTGTTTGGAAGCATGGGAATGCTACAGTCAGTAATGCTGAATGCTTAAAAAAACCCAAACACCAAAAAATCCCCCAGTCAACACCCAGCACATCCTCTCCACACCTAAATTAAATCTCTAGAGCTGCAACTCCTGTCGAGATTTGTTGTTCCTGGAACCCAAGGTGGTTACTGGAAGTCAGGGTTTGGATTCAGTTTTTCTGTAAGTTTGCTTAGCTACAGAAAACTTAACACAAAATTAATTTTCTCCATGATGTTCTGTACCTGAGAAGTTGTGGCAGTTTTCCACGGTGCCTTGAGAGGCAGATCGTGTTTTGAGCTTTTTAACCAGCAATGTAATAAACTCCAGGAATTCTCTTGGCTGGTGATAGACAGGAGAAGGTTGTAGGGGATATTTTCTGCTTTCAACACCTAAGCACTTCTGTGGATCTTGTACTGGTTATGATTAATTAGAGTGTCTGATGTTGCAAAAGTGTTGTTGAATGCTTCAGGCATTTGTGTGAGCTATGGCATTGTATAAATGAGCTGAAATGCAAGGTGGTTTTTATCCATCTTAATGTGGCTCTTTTCTTGAGTGTGATTGTCAGGCATCAGTCACCTGACACTTGAATACTGAAGCACACAACTGAAAAATGTTATTTGCAATTGAGATCTTCCTGAGTAAATTACTGTTTGTTTTTTTTTCTTAACAGTTATTTCAGCAAAACTAAAAGAAAAGAATAAATGGTTTGGACCTAGCCCTTATGTGGAAGTCTCAGTAGATGGACAGTCAAAGAAGACAGAAAAATGCAACAATACAAATAGTCCAAAGTGGAAACAACATCTTACAGTGTAGGTTTGGTTTTATTTTCCAATTTATTTGAGCTAAGTTAATGCAATTGACAGTGGGCTTGAAGGTCGTGTTTTTATTTTAAGCAAGGAGTGGAATGTTGCATGAGATGGTAACATTTTTATAATTCTTGGCGTAATTATAGTACAGTCTGAAATAAATATTTACAAACTATTACACTGCTTGTGCTTATATTTTGTATTAATGTGTGTGACATATCAAAGGAGCTCTAATTCTGTGAGTAATAGGGACAGTAAGGTAATTCAATATTAAAACTGATGGTCCTATGCACATTTTTGTTGTCATATTTAAAGTTACAGTTTTCAGAAATTCTGTGGCTGAAGAGTGCAGCTGTTCTTGGTGTCCTACTGTGGTGTGCCATGCCATAACACAGGTCTGTCTTGTGCCCCTCTACATTCAAGCACAAATGCAAAATGCCCAAATAATTTGTGCAACTCGTTAGTACAAAACTAACATCGGATTCAAGATGAATACAGCTGGTGATGTTTGCTTGGCCCAGTATTTGTGCTGTGAAATGATAGGGAGTGTAAAGCATGAATAAAAAAGATACACACAAGTTCTATAAAATTTAGTTTTAATGTCACATGGAACTCTGGGATAAAGGTCAGTCTGGGATTGCACACTGGACAGGGACTTTTCAGGAAGGCATGTCAGATGGAATATTAGGAAGAAATTGTTCCCTGTGAGGGTGGGCAGGCCCTGGCACAGGGTGCCCAGAGCAGCTGTGGCTGCCCCTGGATCCCTGGCAGTGTCCAAGGTTAGGCTGGATGGGGCTTGGAGCAGCCTGAGACAGTGGAAAGTGGGGTGGAATGAGATGGGCTTTAAGGTCCCTTCTGTGCAAAGCATTCAGTAATTCTGTAATTCTTGTACTTAAATTGTAAATTATTCTTATTGAAGCACGTGGAACATTGCCTGATGAAAACCTTTTTTTTGTCTGTACTTTTACTGTAATTTAGGTTATTATGAAGTTTTAGTTACTACTGTTTGCTACCTCACTTTGCACTGATATATATTAAGAAAAAGGAAATCTTGCACTTTATATGCATAGAAGTCTAGAAGAGCAGAATTTTCTTTTACCTTTTAAAGCTTGCCTTTTTATCTTTCTTTTTTTAATGGGTATGTTTGTGGTTTGTGCTGTGCTAGTCCACACAATCATACATGGGCCATTTTTGCCTCTGTTTAGTAAGATCTAAGCAGAGATACCCCACATATATCAACATCATCAAAGGTTACACTAAAGCTACATGGAGCTTAGTGAAGTGAATTGGGTTTTAGGAAATAGTTTGGCACAGCTGCCTATATTCAGGTTCAGGATAAAAAGGAAAAATGTAATGGTTTCTGCAAATGAGGTTGGACCCTCTTGGGACTCCTGTGCTTGGAGAGAGTTTGTTAGGTGGATCTTCTGAAGGGATTGCTGACTGAAAGTGTGGACTAACCAACTGTATGCAGCTGAAATTTTCCACTGAGAAAATAAGCAGTCATTTGTACCCATTTGTCACAACGAAAATAATTTAAAACTATATAAATGTTAGAATGTTCCTTATAGGAAAAGAATGTCAGTATTAAAAATTATTTTGAAGTTGCTGTTATGGAACTTACTGTGTCTTACTATGGAGTTGCTGGTGGTTTTTCTATATTCCCCTTAAAACAGTAATAATAAAAAATGTGCTCTGTCTATGAACAGTCTTGCAGCAGTGTTGGTTGACATGACATACACAGGTGACACAAGAATGTGATAATTGGAAATGGTTTGATGTTACCACCAACAATTCTTTGTTTTTAAATAACTTCAAGTGGCAGTGGAAGCAGATGGCTCAGTTCATCCCCTTCACCACCAACAAATGCCCTTACAGTGCTCAACTTTTTCTTTTCAGAATTGTTACTCCTGTAAGTAAATTAAACTTCCGAGTCTGGAGCCATCAAACATTAAAGTCTGATGTCCTTCTGGGAAGTGCTGCTCTGGATATTCATGAGACATTGAAATCCAACAGTATGAAACGTAAGTCTGAGATGGAGGGCACCTTGGAATGCCAGGGTGTTCCTCAGGAGCTGCCTGTCAGTGAACATGAATGCTGTGTGGCCCTGAAGGGTTCCCCTTGGTGCTACAGGTTGCTTTTATGAGCTTCCTCCTACTTTTTCAGAGTAATCTTTTTTGGTTATACACAGGCTGCCTTGGTGTTCGTGAAAACAAGATGTTTTTTCCTTTGCTAGTGTGTGCAAAAGGGAGTGAAAGGCTAATTAAAGAAAATAGTTTCTTTTTATATAGCTTAAAAAATAAAACTATAGTTGGGATTCTGGTGCTAGACAGGAAATACGTAAAGTTATTTTTGTTCTAAATAGTGCCACGTGGATATATTGTATTATTTCATTCATCTTAGAACTAGTTAGGCTTTGGGCAGTATGTACATCCTGGGGAGCTTGACAGACAAACACAGAATTCTACAGACCCATTGCAGCACTCACGGGGCTGCAGCACAGAGCTCTCTGCTGTCCTGCTTCTGTTGTGTCCTTTAAAGAAGAGGTGGCTCCCCAGCTGCCACACGTGGTGCTGCAGATGGAGAGTGTTGACAGCAGTGAGAGCTGCTCTCCTGGCAGTGCCAGTCCTGCTGAATCTGGGTGAAAATCCCCTTGGGTCAGTGCATTTGTTGTCTGACACCAGGCACCTATTGGAGCTCACTGGGGTTTGTTTCAAACCCTTTCAGCAAGAATGTTTATTTACAGTTCTGTTTCACTGAAAAACCCTGAATACACCATTGGTCTGGGGATATGATGGAAAATATTCACATTCTGAATGTGCATCTGGATGTCCTTCGGTAAATGTGAAGCTTTTTAGTCAAAAGACAGAAATTGTCTGCTCTTGATCAAGAATAAAGTGAATTACACTTCCTAACTCTATATTGAGGGCAGGTGCATTAGTTGCTGCAGAAATGTGAGACTCAATCTCTGCCATAATGATAATCCTTTTTTAGTCAGCAACAAGATTATGGTCCAGTTTTGCCCCTTTTGTAGAAACAATAACTTTCTAATGATACATGAAAACAGCTCAGTTTTACCACACAAAAAAATAATGTCGAGGCAGAGCTGTAGTTCTGGGGGGTGTTTGGGGATTTTTTCCCCACCTTGATCACTGAGATCTGCAATTGGCTTCTTGAATAAAAGGCCCTTTTTTCTCATGTAGTGAGATAAGCTCCCTTTGTTCTGTGTTCTTTTCCAGTGGAGCAGGTAGTGGTGACGTTGCACCTCGTGGGTGACAGGGAGCCAGCAGAAGTGGTGGGAGATCTGTCCGTCTGTCTGGATGGGATGCAGGTCGACCCCGAGCTCCTGACCAATGGGGATGCCTCAAGTACAAGAAGTAAGTAATTTTCAGTCCAAATCTGCATATATCTGCTATGCAAAGCCTTTTTTGGGGAAGCTTTAACACAAACTTTAAATAATCCCAATAACAGCAGTTTCTGTAACTTTCTGTTTATAGAGATCAGAAATCTCATGCATTTTTACTTGAGGTGGAGTCATAGTTCACAGGGCAGATGTTCAGCCTTACTGTAACAAAAAACAGATCAACATCTTTATTTCCTGGACTTTGCAAACTTTTATCTAGAGATCCCAAACATAAATGACAGCCTCTAGCTTCCCTGAATTTTAATAACATCATAAACAGAAAAAATTATAAAGTTGGTTTGATCTCATCATCATCCTTGTAATAAGTATTCTGCTTAGTAGGAGACACGAGTTTATATTAATTTCTCTTAAAATAGCTCAAATAAATGTATTCATAGCTTTAGTTCCCTGTGGAGAGCTGCAGAGAGGGATCCACTTTCCATGTTGTTGGTGTGTACAGTTTTTCAAACTGAATACTTGAATACATGTAAAATATCTAATTACACTAAAATAAAAAGGTGATTTAAATTCCTTTGGAGCCGGACAGGCAGTAGAGCATTTCTGACATATTGTACACTGAGAAGTAGAACTAGGTAAGAGTTATTTTTCTACAAAGCAGCCTGAGAGAGTGTCTGCTCTAGGGACCAGCTGGGCACTTGATTGGCAAGTTCTAGGCTTCTGGGTTGTGGAGGGTTTTTTAAAGTCCTAGAGGAAGTTGCTTTGAAATTTCATCTGAGTATCATAGAAAAATTGAATTAATACACACATTCTGTAACCATTATTTCTTAGAGCTTTTAGTCCATTTTCTTTTCATTTCATAAAGAAAATCAGTTGCACAGACTGATTGTGTGGATTTTATTTGTAAGTAAAAGCCAAGTGCTGTGATTTTTTGGGTCTTACAGAGCAGGGCTAAAGTGTAGGGATAGAAATACCAAGTGAAAATACTAAATTTACCTCTTAAGCAATACTTGATTTTCATCTGTGCTTTCTTCAATTTCCCAAAGTTCACCTACTGAGAAAAAAGTGGGAAAAGTAATGCAGGTAGTGGAATGGAGTACTATTTACAGGGCTGGGCTCAACAGAGCAAGCCCCAAGTTCAGCAGAAGGTTCCTGGATAATCAGGGGAGTGGAGCAGGAAGGAATGATTTAAATGTTAAAGTAGTCTAGCACGTTGTACAGACTAAAGGCACTTGAGACAAATGCATTGTTTACAGAGTTGCTTTTAAGTTTTCTCGTGCTGGGATTAAATTCCTTCTGTGCACAGTCCACTAACAGCACATTATCCTGAGCCTTTCTGTGACTACATCCTTGTCTTTGGCCTAGATCTGTCCACAGTTCCCATCAGAACTGAGAACTGATTTCTTTATTAATGACATTTGTTTAACTCTATGGAAATAAAGTATTGGTGCTATCTACATAAATAAGCAGTTCTGTGCTGCATATCCAAGATTTGCAAATGCTGACACAAAAGGCAAATATTTCCAAGCTGGTTGAATAAATAGTTGCAAAACATTTGCAAATCTAGGCTGAGCTGCTATAATGCTTTTGGAGTGCAGCCATATTTTGTACCTGCTTCAATGCCTTGATGTTAAATAATTTACTGAGAAGGGGAAGGGTCTGGACTAGAGAGCCCCAGAAAACAAAGCCCCCAGCCAACCAGAGAGGAGATTTCATTGAAGTTTTTGCCCTTTATGCTCTGTTTGCCATCACTGAAAGGGAGAGAGTATGAAAAGCCAGCTCCATGTAGAAGAATGAACACTGCTTTATACTGCTAGAAAGACTGTTACTAAACTGTGTGTGTGTGTTTGGGAATAGTTGTGCAATCAATTGAGATCCTCTTGTATCTTCCATAAGGTGGAGGTATTACAGTGGCAGAGGTTAAAAAAAATTGTATTTACAACACAAATAGAGACATGCAAAATGTGTACAGCTTTGAAACACAGTAGATAAGCAGCACAGTCTCACCTCCACACTTGAAAGAAGTGTGAGCATTAAAGGCTGCTGCTCTACTTGGAAATGGTTCAGAGTGTTGCTTATAATTCTGTTATCTTTTTCTTCCTCGTGTTTAAGGTCCTACACAGAGTGAAAGCTCCAGAGTGAGGAGTGATACACGGTAAGACTTTTTCCCTCTTTTGTTTGTTTTTGTTCTGCCTTTTGGTATTCGCAGTGTTGAAAGAGGGATTGTGGGCTTTGTAAAGAAGACAATGAAAAATTTATGAATATGCCCTGCAGTAATATCTGTCAAGATCTGAGCATGCCCTAAACAAAAATACTAAACTGTTGTCAGCTCCATTGTCTGACCTCAGTTTTGTCTCCAAACCTGATTGATCTTTTTCCCCCCCCCCCCCCCCCTTTGTGTTCCTCATTCTTCTCCCGGTGATTACCCAAGGTAAAATTTATATTTAAAAAACCCCAAACAAATGGCACTGGTTATTTTTACACTGGTTGGCTTCATAGCACGGAGAATTATGTTTAGCTTTGTTAAGAAGATCCCAAAAGCTGTCTGGCTCTTACAGTGTGTTAAGGCTGATACCAGATTATGAACCTTGCTGCCTGCTAGGATAAGAGTGTGCTCAGCACTGTGTTACTTTAATTAGTTCCCAGTACTAAGAGTATTTCAGGGATCTGTACGGGGCACAACACTCTGCATGACATCTGGAGTAGCCAAGCTAAATTTCACTTTTTTGTAATAGTTTGTGTTCTTGGCTATGTTGTCTGAAGTCTTCCATGAAAGTTTGTTTTTGTTCTGCTTCCTTTTTGTGTTTGAAAGAATGTTTTGATCCCTGGGTGTTCAGAATACCTGAGTGTGTATTAGGACAATTACAACAACAATAATAATGATTTTGTTTTGGTATCAATCAGGGAGCTTTTGGTTGTTGTGAGGATCATGTAAATGCTCAGGAAAGTGACTTTCTACAAGGGCATGTAGTGAAAGAACAAGGGGCATTGGCTGAAAAACTGGGGCTAAACCTCCTACAGACTTGAGGTCACTAATGATTTGGATCCACTTTCAGAGTCATTTACTTCAGGGTTGATGTAGTGTGAATTACATGTACCACACCTGGTAGAGAGCAAACGTGTGTTTGTCAATGATACTGAGGTTAAATGAACATGTTTTTACTTTGTCCTGTATGACTTATGATTTACTTAGCCTTGTCTACTGTTTTTTTGTACATTTAAAGGAATGCAATTTTAGGGGTACTGGGTTGAAACTGTAACCTTTTATTTCTGATAGCTTATGTGCTTGACGTGTAAATCCACTCGAATTTTAGTTGACAACCTTTTTATTTTGCCCAACATATTCTGAAAATAAAATGCTTTAGAATAAAGATGTAGATACCTCTAACTCTGCTTAAGGAACTACAAATGTATCAGAATAATACTCTGCTAGGTGTAAGTGAGCAGCACAGCATGGGTCAATACTGCTGTGTAGTTATCTTAAGTCTTGTCAGATTGAACAGTTTATATTCATAGCTATTGGTCAAAACTTTAATGCTTAGTCCTAAATTCTCCAGCCTGTTCCAGAATTGAGTTTAGAGGGAAAATTTATGTATGCATAAGTAAGATTTCTGAAACTCTGTAGCATTTTGTGTGTTCTGAGCATATGCCAGCCCTGTGGAGTAAAGGCACACAGGCTGTTCTCAGGCCTCAGTGAGCTTCTCATCTCATTAGGGACAAGTGGGACTCATGGGCAGAAACAGCTGAGCAGCAAAATCCAGAGCCTGGACCTAAGGGCAAGGGGATTGAATTGGGAAAAGAGAGAGGAGATTTTGGTGACAGATGTTATATACATCTATTTCACCACCTTTCACCTGAGGTTTCAAGTAGCTCAGGAGATAAGCTCTGTTTTTACAGATGTAAAGATGCCTGGAATTATTGTGAGTGTTAAGAATCTCACCTAGTTGTAACTATTGCATTCTAGTGTCTTTCATGTGTCTTTTCATCCCCCCTGAAAGTGTCCCAGGCTAGGCTGGATGGGGCTTGGAGCACCCTGGTCTAGTGGAAGGGGGCTGGAACAAGATGAGCTTTAAGGCCTGTCCCAACCCAAACTCTTCATTAATTCTGTGATTTGCAAAGTTTCACGTTACCCATGCACTACTAGAACAGTTCTCTGTGTCTTTTCCTGCAAAAGGACTAACTCAAATGGCCTTGAAAACTGTGAGGATGCTGCTTCCAGTGAGAACAAGACTGTTAATGGCAGTGACTCTCCGTTACTCACAAATGGAAACTGCAAACCTGCCAGACCTCCCAGGCCTGCCAGGCCCCCGCCCCCCACTCCCCGCAGACCCCCGTCGGTAGCTGGTACGTCCTCGGGGCTGGGCACTCCTTGAGTGAACTGTTTCTGCTCCTGATGTTTAACTGCACTTTTTGATGGTAATTTCTTTGGTAGGTCATTTCTGAAGGAGTATTTTTTAGCTTGCATTTGGCACATGTTGTTTAGTCATTGTTCCAGTTACTGGAAATTTCTCGTTTCCATGTCTGCTCAGGGGTGGTGTGGCAGTCAGTGATGGTGCTGCAGGGAGTGGAACTGGGACCAGGAGAACACAAGTGAATGCTGCTGCTGCACTAAGGCACTCACTGAGGGTGACATGAAATCCATTGAAGGACTCACAGAACTGTCTCAAGTTGATAATACTGGGTTCTGAGATAAAAGTTACTGGTTTCTACATTTCCAGTTAGATTCTGTGAAGTTGCAGCACTTAAAACATTTACTACTCTTCTCTGCTGAAATTGAGAGATTTTTAAATCTAGTTACTTAAAAATGACCTGAAGGCCACTAATTTTGAAAAGTTACTTGATGTTTTTGGGGTAATTTCTTTACCCTCATACAGTGCAATGTTTCAGTAGTCCCATTATTACAATTGATAAATGCTGGGTCTGGATAGGCCCTGCAATACAGTAATTACTTTAAAAGATTAATCCAATGCAGTTAGTTAATAAGACTTGACTTGTGTTCAACTTCTAACCCCACCCACCAAATGACATTAAGATAAAACTGAAAACATTCAAAGAATGTCTGTGTTCCCTCCCATTGTGATTGTTACTTTCCATGCAATATCAAATCTCCACTTGAAAATTTTATGCTTATCATTTAAACTATTATTCCAAATAATAAATGGAAATAATTCATTAGTACAAGGAAGTAGTTTTTAAATCATCGTTTATTGTTTACTGAATGCAGACAAGGTAAATATTTATCAGAAATATCAAAATTGTCCTGTTGATGGAAGTCCTTGGATTAAAGCATTTTTACAGTGAGACAGAATTGCTGTTTAGTTTTTGTTTGAGTGGCAAAATGATGCTGTGGAAACAGCAGTTCTTGCAGGTTTTCTTTTGTAATGTGTAACTTCTACAATAGATTGGTGATAAATGTCAGTTAAAGGCTTTTTCTCTTCTCTCTGACATCATAGCAAGTGCAAATGGTCCTTCATCCACATCCACAGAAAGTGATGGGGCCAGTGCAGGATCACTGGCAGGTACAGCCTCAAATACACCTTCAGAGCAGAGCCCTGAGGGGGCAACAGCCGCAACCACAGCTCCTGCCACTCCTGCACTCACCACTCCTCCAGTGTCAAGACAAGTCCAGCCAGTAAATCCTCCACCTCAGGCCCTTACTACAGCCAGCCAAGGTCCTCTTCCACCTGGGTATGGGTTTAATGACTTCTTTCTCCCTGTGTGTGCTGACTTTTCTGGTTTTACTTTATTTTACTTACAGTAGGTGTAACAAACCATTGATAACATCTGCCCTTTGCTGCCTGACAGAAATCCCCCAATATGAATTTGGAGGGTTTTGTAACTGTTTTGCATGATCAATATTCAAGCATTCAAGGAAAGAACTACTTTTGATACTTACCATATATTCCCATGTCAGTGAAACACAGGTTTAAAATAGTGTGACAACTTGTTGTCTTCAAATTAGAATAAAATCAGGTGGGAAAATATTGGTATGGATAAGTAGAAGAAAAGCTGTTGTTGCAGTTCATAATCTGCAGTGTGTCCTGAAGATTTGGATTTCATACTGCAGCTCCTGGGAGTAGCATGGACATGGTGCTGTGCTTTGGGTACATGTAGAATTTGTGAGATAGCTGGCCTGTTGCCTCAAAGCTCTCAACTTTAAAACAACAATAAAAAAGTTTCTGGACTCTCTGAGTGAGGGAAAACAAAAACTTCCCAACGTGAATAGTGTAATTGATGAAATAGCTGCCTTAATTTGCAGGTAGTTGAACAAAAAGGTAGGAGAGGTCTGAATTACCTCACAGGATAATGGAAATAAGAAAGTGGTCTTGAAAACATCAGTTGTTGCTTTATCATTTTGATTTCAAGAGAAATAGCAAATAGCATCTTTTTTTCCCCCTGTGATATTAAATTTGATGCAAATACAGGGGTAAGTCATTATCCCAAATGCTGCATATGCATAAAATGTGAGCAGTGCCCTTATGGTGATCTCTGCGTAGCCTTGATCACTGAAAAACATGCATGTACTAATTTAATGCTACTCTAAAAGGGGATTATGATCTGTAGTTGGTTCTGTTCAACAGGTTATTGATATACTTGATATTGAATACAAAATTTTGCTAAAATTGTACACATAAGCATGAATTTGAGCTTCAGTTTCCTAGAAAGGTGGTCATGTACAATGGTTTTTTTTACTTTTAGTTGACATAGAATCACTGTTAATAGGAATGGTACCACTGTGTGTTGCACACTGTTCTGGTGCATCTCATGAGCCAAGGGTTTTAAGCATTTTGTTTAGAAATAAGCATTTTATGAAAACAAATGTTTCTCATGTTTATGCTGTAGATGAATGGTTGGATTAGTTTGATCTGGAGGAAGATTAAACTCTTTGATCTATTTTCAGCTGGGAGCAAAGAGTAGACCAGCATGGTCGAGTGTACTATGTGGATCATGTTGAAAAAAGAACAACGTGGGATCGACCAGAGCCTCTTCCTCCAAGGTGAGCCAGGATCAGCCCTGTGATCGTCTCAGATGTCTGGGTCTTTCAGGAATTAATTGCCTGACAGTTTGCTAAAGCTGGAAAGGATGTTTGTAAATAGAAATGTGAAGCCAGTGCAAATAGTTGCTCCAAGTTATCTCTAAGGATTACATATGGAAAAGAGTTGGATGTCAAAAACAGCCAAATCTCAATTTACTGTCAAAGATTAAGCGAGTGCATCTTTACTGACTGAGATACAGATTCCAGTTAAAGACAGCAGACACCCCCAAGAGTAAAAGAGAACTAAAACCACAGAAAAGTATTTTGGGACTGAGGTAACTATCAGCTTGAGCAGGAATGCTCTTGGTTACCTCTTATCCCAAGGTTACTGTTCACAGGCCTTTGATCTTGTCACAGGGTTCCCAGCTGCCAATTTGCTATGCACAAAGAAACCAGCTTTGGTTATTAAACTTCTCCAGCTCTTGGCATCAGTACAGCCAGTGATGTTAGTTCACAGTCCTTCTGTGTTTCTTACTTTTTAACAATAGAAGAAAAACACAAGGGTTGTTCTGTTGCGCTTTTTCACCTTTAAAAGGTTCGCACACTAAAATAATTACAAAGTGAAAATATGGGATAGTAAAGAGAACTTGGTATTAAAGAACAAAAACTGGCTCATAAATGGAGCCCACCTGTCATGTTTCAAGTTATTTTGAACTCTTTGAGCAGATCAACTGTGTATTGCTTAAGCTTACTTAGAATAGGAATATTTTCTTTTAAGTTTTGTAAGTTGCACTGATCACATGTTAATTAAAAATTTAAAAAAAAAAAAAAAACACCAAACCCAATGCTCAAACCTTCCTTTTCTGCCAAATCAGTGTGAGGAAGTCTTGCATTGAATAGCTTAAAATGTCAGAGGGGTTGCTGAGTTTTAGGAGAAACCAGCAGATTTGTGTCACAGGCTGGGTGGAATAACTGCAGTGATGCCAGCACAATATGGACAGTGGTTTAGGCAGCTCTTGAAAACTATTTCAGAAATCCTAAAAATACAGTAAATGGAATGAGTCTGACTTTGTATAGTATGCAACAAATAAAAGTGATTCTCCTGAAACAATTCTAGCTCTTGCATAATTTTAGCAGAGGGTGCAAGGAGAAGAAACTGCTGATGAGCCTGTGCTTTCTGTTCCCTTGCACCACACTGGTCTCCAAGCACCTCAGAGCCTTTAAATTGCCTGCTACTGACAACTGTGGCTTTTGTCCCAAAGCTGGGAGCGCCGAGTTGACAACATGGGCAGGATTTATTACGTTGACCACTTCACCAGAACGACGACGTGGCAGAGACCGACGCTGGAGTCTGTCCGCAACTACGAGCAGTGGCAGCTGCAGCGCAGCCAGCTCCAGGGAGCCATGCAGCAGTTCAACCAGAGATTTATATATGGGGTGAGGAGTCCCTGGGTGACTGGGGGTTGAGGTGGTTTTGGGCTTTGGGCATGCTTGTGGGTGACATTTCCCTGTAAAGGCACCAGATTCTGTTATGGTTTATGATAAAATATCTTTGTGTGTAGTGTGGCAGGGAGGGCTCATTGCAGCATTAGTTCATGTCCTTGCAAGCAGCACGTGGGGTTTATCTGTCACTTCAATATATCTTGGATAAAATTGTTATATGGTATTGATAAAGCCTTTGGTTCCAAACAAACTACAGCTTAGTCATAACCTGGTTTATTTGTATTGTATCTGGTGTTACACTGGCCAAACACCTGAGGCAGGCAAGCTCACAGGCCATACATTCCTGCTCTGGGTAAAATGAATTATATGCAGGGAATGTTAGAGCAGGGAAATTGAGAATAATCCTTCCAGCATTTTAAATCCACTGTTTGCTTCTGATGAATAGCAGACATTAGATCACTCCAGCTCATGATACTCATGCTCATCAAGAATGATGTGAGTTCTGATTTGGTGCATGTGTGAGAATAAAATGGAGGCCATAAGTGGTGGTAGGGAGAACGGTACTGAGTGCAGGAATGAAGTGGTTTGCTTTCTGATTGTTTTGGGTGCTACTGTACTAATTTCCTCCTGCGTAGGCAGGGGCACTAAACAAAGAATAATTATTTCTTGGCACTGCAGTGAGTTAAGCATGCCAAGGTCAGTAAAACAGGCCTTCTCTGTGAAGAAAAAGAAATAGTTGGCATCTTTGCTTATGTGTAACATTAACAAAAATGCATTTACTTCAGTAATCCAGGATGGCTACGGTGTAACATCTGGATAGCAAATGACAAGTCATTAATGCCTCATTTGTTTGTGTAACTTGCAGAACCAGGATTTTTCATCCACACAGAACAAAGAGTTTGATCCTCTTGGCCCTCTGCCACATGGATGGGGTAAGACTAACTTAAATGTGCTTTGTAATGCAATGTAATTAAACATTAAAGCATACTTCTGCCAAATTATTTGTCAGCTGTTCTAGGCTAGTTTTTAAAAATGAAAATCTAGATTAAAAATATTTTAAAATTAGATCTAATCAAATGTGCTATTAAAACAGAATCCTGACTAGGATATGCCATTTCAAAGGAGTTTAGAAACTACAAAGTGCTCTGGTTTATTCCACTGGTAACAAGTGTAATAGCTGCTTCAACACTCTCATCTTTTGGAGAGTTTTTCATTTCCCCCTACCATCCTGTTCCTGCTAAATCAGCCTCCAAATCCTCTCTAAATCAAACTGCAGCATTCTCTCTCCAAGACAACTCTTGTTTTGTTGGTCTGAAAATGTTTTTTATAGTGACAACTGAGCACTTTTTGATTTGGCCCTCTCCCTGGAAAATATTTGTTCTTGTACTTTACAAGGTTGAGAATTTACAATTAATACAAATTTTGTCGGGATGTAATAAAAAACCAGAAGTGTAAAACTGCTTTCTGGTGCAACTATCAAGCAGATATAAAAATTCAAGTTTTATGATACACAGGCAAAGCTCTCAGACTTGTGGAATTTGGAGCAAGTAATTACTTGGCAAAGTTGGACCTTGGTATTTGGGCTCATCTGCTTTTCAAACAGAACTGTTGGATTTTTTGCATCATGGTATTGATGATAACAAAATAAAAGTAGTAGTAGTGGTAGTAAGATTTTGGCCCATTTTTGTAATTTGTTTCTCTTGCAACACTGAGTAAAATTGGTATGAAGAGCTGCAGAATGGTACAGAAGAGCAAGCCAGGGCATTTGTCATAAGCTGTGTTAGGTCAGTGTATGCCCATGGTTCATCTGAGAGAAAATATAAATTGATTTTCTTGGAAACTGCATTGACCATTTTTTATTCCCTGCTATAATTTGAACATGAAGCTCCCTGGTGCCTTCTTTATACTTTTTTGTACATCTGTTCCCTCCTCTGTGTTTGGTTTCTGTGTTGCTTGTCAGGCACATCACAATACTTGACACAGTTGAAATTTCCTATGGACAAAACAGCTCACAGTTTTCCCTTTTTCAATTTATTTTTCCTACATTTGAAAAATAAATGACGTAGGAATAATGTCTCATAATGAAAGTGAAAATATGTTGGGTCAGAGGACATACAGAGAAACCTGAGGACAGGAGAGGCTGTGGCAGGGTCTGGTGATTGATATTATTTATTTGATGTAGTCTCAGCAATACATTAAAGGGGGAATTGAATTTTTTCTCCTTTTACATCTTTTCAGAAAAGAGAACTGACAGCAATGGCAGAGTGTATTTTGTCAATCACAACACACGAATCACTCAGTGGGAAGACCCCAGGAGTCAGGGGTAAGGAATCAGTTGCAGCTTCATGTATGATGAAAATGTAAATGAAATGAAAATGTAGCCAAGTAGTGAGAGTGGAGTGAGCCAGGAGTTGCTGTGCACAGGTGAGGCATGGGTTGTGCTATGCAAACATCAGAGAGCTCAATAGAAAGTTAAGAGGAATTGGCCAAAATGGAAACTGTCCCAGTATTACTTTGTCATACTGCAATTACCAGGAAAGCCTTGGTCAACAGTGAGCAATAATGTCACTCCCCAGGACAGCTTCTGCCTTTCATAGGTAATCAGTTACATTTGTTTACACACCGGTGTCACTGGAGGGGGGAGAGATTTCTTTTGTATGATGATGGGATAGTGCAGAGAGTCTTCTGTAAGACTTTGGTTGTTTCCTAGACTGTCACAGAATCACAGAAGGGTTTGGGTTGGAAGGGACCTTAAAGCCCATCTTGTTCCACCCTCCTGCCATGGGCAGGGACATCTTCCACTAAGCCTGGTTGCTCCAAGCCCCATCCAACTTGGCCTTGGGAACACTTCCAAGGATAGGTAGGAGACAGAAAGAAGACAGCCCCAAAAAACTGCAGCACCTTTCCTCACCCCTTTTAAAAAAAGGAGGAATAAAGGAGATAGAGAACTTGAGGCACTACTAGAAACCCTGGAGTTCTGTTTATTTAGGGCTCTGTCACTGCAAGTCTTTGAGGTAAGGAATGAAGGCAGGAAGTTGAGGATGAAGGCTGTTCAGTCTCAACAGCTGAGCTGAAAATCTGTTTGGTGAAGCAACTTCACCTGTCCTCCCTGGAGAAGGAGAGGAAGGGGGACAGCCAAGGCTGTGTGAGAGGGCCAACAGCTGTGGAGAAGAGTTACTCCTGGAGCAGCCCAACAACAGAATGTTGGGGCTGCACAGTCAGGACAGGGTATTTATGGAGGGAAGTCACTGGGGAGCACTCCACAGTGATACTGCTCAAGTCTTCCAAATATACCAAGATCTGCTTTTGTGTATAGCAAAACTGAGTTGGAAGTTGTCAAAAAATTAGACGTTATCAGTATTTGCATTTTCTTTTATTTTTGTCATTCTGAAACGTTTTTGGCTGTCGTGGTTATACATGAGGTACCAAAAGCTACCTATTAAAATTATGTCAGTTTTTGAGTAAAAGCTTTGTAGTTAGAAGATAAAATTCTGTTGTTTGTGAAGGAAGCAATAAACCTTGCTTACATTTTTCCCTGAAGGGTTTTTTTTTTGCTTTTATTTAAGGCAGTGCAAGCAACTGAGCTAATGTTTACTTAACCATTTTGGTCTAATGGAGAGCTGACTGCACATTTAGGAACAGTGGGGAAAAGCCAAAATCAATCCAAATGAAAACTTTGTCAATCTGTAGATTTTCTATATTTTTCCAAAATGGTTAATATGTCAGGTATTACTCAATTGACTTAATAGAGTAAATGGATCAGTTACCATGTACTTCCTTGTATCCATAGTCAGTTGAATGAGAAGCCCTTGCCTGAGGGCTGGGAAATGCGATTTACTGTGGATGGAATTCCCTACTTTGTGGATCACAACAGAAGAACCACCACATACATAGATCCCCGCACGGGCAAGTCAGCTCTGTAAGTGTTCCTAACATTTTACTAAATTTTCAAAAGTCAAGTTTAGCACACATCATTTTTGAAATCTTTCTCTTTTTCCTCTTACTATGTTATTAGGCAGAAAGTTTTACATGGAGCAATGCTGCTTAATTACCTAGGATTTTTCATTCACTGAAGAAGGCAGAGTTCTGAACACTGCAGAATCCTTCTTGCCATGTAGTGAATGAGATTTGAGAGTAATGGAGAAGCTGCATCTGTCCTATTGAAGACCAGAGCCCTCCCTGAGAGATACTAGTCTCTCTCTTTAAAAGAGACCCAACCCTTTCTTTTTTTTGATTTTTTTAGGAACCAGAATGAAGTTGAAACCAGAATTTACCTCCCAAGTTAACTGAATGTTGTCACATCCTTATTGTTAGAATCTTTTTTTACAGCTAATTATCAGGTAGTGTTTTAAATGTACTGTTAAATATTCCACAGTTTACAATGGAAGATTTTATCTTTTTTTAGTTTATAAACAAGAAATTACACCCTGAAATCAAAAAATGTGACTTGATAGCCAGCTAAACCATACAGCTGTATAACTAAAACATTTGCAGAGTTGTACTTCAGTTACAAAAACACTTGGAAATTCATTCTTTTCCTCCTTTTGGTTGCAGAGACAACGGACCCCAGATAGCTTATGTGCGTGATTTCAAGGCCAAGGTCCATTATTTCAGATTCTGGTGTCAGGTACAGATTCATTTCTTGGCAATATTTGCTTGCATTTTTGGTTTTGCTTAGATGGTTTCAAGTGCCTTCCAATAAAGGGAATCAAACTACTCTAAGTTTAAAGGTGAGGTAAATGAGGAGGGAGTAAATGCAGGAATTGTAGCGCCTCATGTAAGCATTAAAGTGACGTAACTTATGGCTTTAAAATGTTTTAGAATAAAGAAAAGCATCTATTTACCTACTTTTCTTGAAGTGGTGGGTTTCTGAATAGTGTTTTCTTGCTGCTATTAATACAGGAATATATGGAGGCAGTATTTTTAAAGCTAATACATGATTTACTTTCTGTATAAATACCCATTTCTGGCAGAAAATGCAGGGCATTTTCCTCACAACAGACATGTCTAAGCACTGAAGGACATACTGTGGTGCATGTTAGGGTGTCAGTCTTGGTCCTCTAAGCTCTTTGTATCAAGAGATGAAGGAAGTTGATGTTTAGGAAAAAGTCTTAGATTTAAATGTTCCTGTTTTCAAGAGTCACTGAATTATCCTTAGAAAAGAGCAGAGAGACTAGCCTTGTTTTTCACTTGGAATTTTGTGCAGTATAGCCTGAATGTTCTAATTTTTTATTAAATTAGAAATACAGAATGGTTTGAGTTGGAAGGGACCTTAAAGATCATCTCATTCCAACCCCCTGCCATGGGCAGGGACACCTCCCACTATCCCAGGCTGCTCCCAGCCCTGTCCAGCCTGGCCTTGGGCACTGCCAGGGATCCAGGGGCAGCCACAGCTTCTCTGGGCACCCTGTGCCAGGGCCTGCCCACCCTTCCAGAGAACAATTCCCTCCCAGTATCCCATCTAACCCTGCCCCCTGGCAGTGGGAAGCCATTCCCTGTGTCCTGTTGCTTCAGGCCCTTCTCAGTAGTCTCTCTCCATCTTTCTTGTTGGTCCCTTCCAACCACAATTAGGTCACCCTGAAGCTTCTCCAGGCTGAACAATCCCAGTTCTTTCAGCCTTTTTTCATAGGAGAGGTACTTCATGTCTCTCATAAATTGTGGGGTAGAAACCCTTCCTCAGGTAGAATATGTCACTGATCTTCATGTTTTCCAGTATCCTGTAGGAGTGCAATATTTAACCTGTTCTGAGCAGCAGCTGGAGGTGTGTGCCTGTCACTGTAGATAGGAAGCAGACTGTTCTTGGATTAAACTACAATTCAGATACCTTGATTACTGGGTTTGTTTTATATAAATTAATGGAATTCAACTGTACCTTTTAACATGTACAGCAAATACCAATCCCAACTCAGTAGTGGAAACTTTAAGTGATTGTACCCTTTACCTCTAAAATATTTCCTTTCAGCAACTGGCAATGCCACAGCACATAAAGATCACAGTGAGCAGGAAAACATTATTCGAGGACTCATTTCAGCAGGTAATGTATGAAAACATGAGAGTAATGGGCATGAAAATTGGAGTTATTAAATTTTTTGTTACGTGTCATTTCTGAGCCTTTGATAGCTTGCTAATGTTACTTTAAGCATTAAAGTATTTTTTGTTACAAATAATAATACAAAGTATTTTTTGTTACAAACAAAAAATACTAGTTTAATAGTTAGGCTGCATTCACAGTTAGAAGATCATGTTAAAATATGAAGTTCTGGCACTGATTTATCTGACAAAGGTGATTTTTTTTTTCTTTTTTTTTTGTTTGTTTGTTTTGGTTTTTTTGTTTTTGGGTTTTTTGTTGTTGTTGTCGTTTTGGGTTTTTGTTTTGCTTTTGGGGTTTTTTTTGTTTTTTCCTCAGGATGATTTAAAATCTGAGTTAATTTTGAGGACTGTGCTAGGCCAGAGCAGCACCTCATTCTCAGGATGTTTTCATGTTGTGCTGATGTTTGTTGGTGCATTTTTCCTCTCAGTGTGTTGTACTAGTATGGGCTCTGTATGAAAGTATGTTAAGATGATCTTAATCTAGTTGTCTTGAAATGAGTAATTAATTTTTTAAAACAAAAATTATTAATTCTACTTGCAGTGTTAGTAGTGAAGTTATTGTTAATCTCTGTAGACCTAAGGTTAAAATGTTAAGGTTTTGTTAAGCTCTGTAGACCCTGGTTAAAATTTTTCCCAATTATTAAATGCTCTAGTGCTTGTTAGAAAATAGTAATAATTGTAGCCAGTGCTTATAGCTCTTTTCTTAAAAAGAATTGATTGTTTTTCTTTCACTAAGATAATGAGCTTCAGCCCTCAGGATCTCCGGAGACGTTTATGGGTTATTTTCCCTGGTGAAGAAGGTTTAGATTATGGAGGTGTGGCAAGGTAAACTACATTAAAATGGCAGATAATAACTTGTTCTGTAAGTGATGTGAAGGCTTCCCCAAAGCAGATACTTAAACTTTCACAATAGGAGTGAAGTTTATTCCTTATCTTGGAAGATCTGAGGAAGGCAGTTCTGCAAGATGTTTGCATCTCTTAAAACTGTATAAAGTGATTTTCAGTTTGCATTAGGAATGACTTTAATCATCTCCACGATTAAAGAGATGCACTTTACTGAACTAAAGTGAGCCTTTGATCCACCTGTTAATCTCAAAGTAGAGTTTATTGAAAAAATGAACAGAAATGTACGTTTAAATCCAAAGTCTGGACTGGAATGTAACTGAGAAGTGCATGTGTAAATTGGCATTCCTCAAGCCCGGATGTTTAGATCAGTGGTAGACTTGTAATGTGCTCATTTAGATAAGAGTGGGTTTTATCCAAACCACCGACAGTTGTGTATCATTGCAGCTTTGCATTTTAATTTGTAATTTGCTATAGTTTCCCTTTGGTGTCAGTGTGGGCCAGCTGCTCTCTGGGGAAGGAGGCAGACTGTGCCAACAAGGGCCTGAGTCAACATGAGTTAGCTACATTAATTTCTACTGTGATTTATTTTGAAATGTGTTTTTATTGTTTGTGTGATTTCAGGGAGTGGTTCTTTCTATTGTCACACGAAGTGTTGAACCCCATGTATTGCCTGTTTGAATATGCAGGGAAAGATAACTACTGCTTACAGATAAACCCAGCCTCTTACATCAACCCTGACCACCTGAAATACTTCAGATTCATTGGGAGATTCATTGCCATGGTAAGTCCTAAAGCAGGAAGAGGTTCTGCCCTATAATTTTCCTATAAATAAATATTGTGCCATCAGATGGATAATTAAAAATCCATTTTTGAGTTGAAATTGTCAGGTATTTGGCTGTAACTCCTGTTTGAATAAACTAATTCAACCTATTGGTAGTCATGATAGTCAGGTTGGTTGAATTCTTTGGCTGTCAGATTTCATGGGCACAGAGAACAGAATATTGTCATATTAAGTCCTGAATCATCTTTTGCATTATTTTGTCTGTTTTTGTGTTCCTCAGGCTTTGTTCCATGGGAAGTTCATCGACACTGGTTTCTCTCTGCCATTCTATAAACGTATCCTAAACAAGGCAGTAGGACTCAAGGATTTAGAATCTGTTGACCCAGAGTTTTACAACTCTCTCATCTGGGTAAAGTGAGTTTGACTTCATTTTGTTCTTCAAATAGCAATACAATGTTTTTGGGTTTCACTTCTGCCAGGCAGTAGGTGTAACAACCCCACTGAAAAGTATAATCTAACATTGCAGAGCAGTATGGAATTTATACTGTGACTTCAGATACACAAAGAATGATTTGTTAATGCAGAGCCTTTCTAGTTCGTTGAATATTTCATGCAGTATCTTGTGTTTATGTTTTTGTTGGCTTTTGTTAATTCTAGTGAGATATACAGATGTGGCAGTTTTGAACGTGGTTACAAATAAAATGGCTTGAGTAAATTCGACTGAGACTTCATAGATAAGTGATTAAAAGAAATCAGCAAAAATCCATTTAATGTTTCTCTAGTACCTGGTTTAGTTAGAAAACAAAATGTGTAGTGCTACAATAACATGAAGTTAACAAATGTAGTTTATTATTTACTACCACGTAATTCTTCTGTTAGTCACACTTGAAATTTGACTTCAAGGTTAGTATTGAAGATTTAATGCTTTAAAGAAGTTCTAGTTGTCCTGGTGTTTTTGCTCCAAGCTTAATGATTCCAGACCATTCCTACCTGCAGCCTTCCACATCTCCATGGTTGGGCACCTCTGTGTCCATGTTCTTGTGGGTCCTCCTCTTCCACTGCTTTGCAAATTCCCCTCCAGAGATGAGCAAGCAAAAAGGGTGTGGAGTTTCTAAACCACAGTTATTTTGGAATTATGTGTTACAGATATTTTAAGAAGTAATTTTTAAAACCCTTTAGATCTAAAGCATTGTAATTTTATACTGATTTTGTCATAGGAGGATGCCAGGATGTAACAAATACATTAGAAGAAAAAGAAAGAAAGACAAATTGAGTAAATTTTTTTTCTTCAGCTATCGTAAAAACAATTTCACAGAAAAATTAGTCTTTCTTGTGACTAGAGACAAAACATTTTACTTAAGAATCACACTTAGTTTTAAACATGCTTTGGAAACTTCATAGAAGGTATGAGAATAGATTGGTTTTTGAAATGAAAAATTAAAAATAAAAGCCAGGATTTTCATCTGTAGGGGTGATTCTTGGAAGATTTATCTTAAATATTGAGGAGCAGAGACAGCAGCATATGAGGTGTTTAAGAATTGAGATAGGAATTTTGTTTGGTTTTCAGAGAAGAATGTTCTGCACTCCATGGATGTGCTGCTAATGTGCCTTCATTTTAATTCAAAGCAATTTCTGTAGCGATAGAAATCTTCTAGGCTGGAGTCCAGGAAAGGTTTTGCCCCTTTGGAAAAAATACTTAAGGATGTGAAAACTGGGCAAAAGCCTTTGGACCTCCAAGGGCTGCAGAGTCCTCCCAGTCCAGACCCAAACTTCAGGGCAGCTGAGCCTGCTTGTGTGTAGTGCTGCTGGAGGTACCCCTGAGGAAAGGACTGCACATTTCCAGGGGAGAAGAGCCATGTCTGTCAGGACAGACATAAATTTGGTCCTTGCAGAAAAAGCAAATTTTATAACTTTGCAGGGAGCATTCCTTGGCACTTGTATCAGGGAGCTGTTCTCATTCCCACAATTTTGAAGATTTCACAGATTGACTGAGTTTGGAAGGGGACTTCTAGAGGTCATCTGCCAAACCTCTGTGCTCAAACTGAGCTGGAGCATGTAGCTTTCATTTTAAAAGTGGTAGGTGATGAAATAAAATCAGCCCTTCATCTGAAGCCTTCCCTCCTCACCCAGGGTTTCTTGCTGTGCCATGGATTCCAGAAGGATGAAGTGCAGAAGTGCAGTTGCATCAGGGGGCTTGATAAACCACAGCCATGTTTCCAAGACTGGCATTTCTGTGTTCTGGGTCAGGATAAATATCTTGATTTTGCACTTTATTGTGGAGGAAAATGGCAATGAAAACCTCTGGATATGCAGGCAGTTCTTCACTTTGCAAAAGCATAAATCAACTTATAAACTCCAGGACTTCTTGCAGGGCCATAATTATTGTGTAAGGAACATTTCCTTATCTTGACTATTTAGCTTCAAACCTTCTGCCTTAAGGTTCTTCATATTCATGTCCTCTACTGTGTGCAAGTTCTCAACACAGTTATTTAAAACTATTTTTTCCTTCCAGAGAGAATGATATTGAAGAATGTGGCTTGGAAATGTTTTTTTCTGTTGATAAAGAAATACTAGGTGAAATCAAAAGCCATGATTTGAAGCCAAATGGTAGCAACATTCTGGTCACAGAAGAAAATAAAGAAGACTACATCAGGTAAGAATAATTGAAGACTTTAAAATACTTCATCATTTTCTCTCTTGAGTTCTCGCAACAAAAGACTGTCTGTGTCATCCAAAGCATTGCTGAAGAATTGCTGATGCTGGCAACAAGAGGCAAGTGTTTGGATCTCATATGTGAAAGAGGAATATTGATAGAAATAAGTTTCTAAAATGCACTTTTCCTAAAGGTCATGGTTAGAAGAAAGTCCACTTTTTTGTAATGTTATCTCAGTTTAGCAGAGCACCATAACAAGAATTGTGAATGTCAGGTGTTTCATGAAATGTTACATGTGCTTATTATTATAATTATATTGCTTCAAAGCCTGCTGATGTTCTAGCCTGCTGATGTTTCTGGTTCATGTGGAATTTTGAGGGGTTGTTTTTTGTTGGTTTTTTTTTTTGAGAAAATTTTTGGATGCTTTTGTGAAGATTCTTATTTTTCAAAGATACTTGGAATTGCTATTGGTTTTATCTGAACTGGTCTTGTAGTTGTAACAGTATTATGAATGATGTAATATGTTGTATTGTCATAAAGTAGGATCATATTTTCAGCACCGAAATGTTTTAAAGCAATAGATTAAGAGTAAAGAAGCCTAAGAGTGATTAAGGAGTACAAATGTGAACAGTGACCTGCTTTGTCCTGAAATATCCCCTCCTTTCTCAGTGTGCAGCAGTACAGCAGCTCTGATTAAAGGTGTGAATTTCAACATAAAATCTTGGAGGATGTGCTTGCAAAAATGAAAAAAAGTCATCACACACTGCAGGCACAAACTAAACTGAACCACAGAAAATTTTCCTCGTTGTTAGGATGTGTGTGAAGGCTTTTTCCGTGGGCAGGGGGAGGGAGTCAGGAGTGGCCTCTGTTTTCATTGCATGAGAAATCTGCAGACGTTTCAGCAGTTCACAAAAAAGGTGGTGTTTGCACAAGAAACATACTGGCATTTGGCAGGAGGGAGGATCTACAGAAAATCATTCTTCTCCAGTTCCTAGGAACCCAGGGAGAGCTCAGATTCCAGTTCCATTCAGATTCTTTTGTCTTACTCCAAGTCCTGCTTTAAGTCCCCCAAGTTTCTAGGACTGAAATAAGAAATAGCCACTTCTCCTTTAGACTCCAGTGCTCCTGACAGGTTAGGCTTGAATTCAGCATAATATCTGCTTCTCCCTGGGTTCAGGTTCTCCGGGTCTCCTGCCTGCTTTTCACCCTTTTATTAATGGAGAGTGGAGTTTCTGCCACAGAGCAAAGTTTCATGATTAACAGAAACAAATATGGAACTTTCCAAATGGACATAGTCACTGCTTGGTAAGCTGGCAGTCCTGCTGCTCTTCACCAGTACAGCTTGACTTGTTTTTTACCTTGTCATGGATAACAACTGAGATTTCTGGGGAGAATATCAGACAAAATCTTCAAATACCTTGGGGACTGCTGTGCTCTCATTTATGTAATCAGTGAAGAGACGCTGCCTCCTCTTTGAGTCTAAAACACTTCTGTAGCAGAATGGTTGAACACTTAGGGTTTAATTTAGAGAAAAAATGAAATCATTCGCACAGAGTAAAGGCTGCTGATAAAATTATATAGAGCTCTATCCCCAGAACTTTCCTGACTTTCCATGTTTTTTTAACTTAGCTTACAGTTCATCTCAAAATAGGCAAAGATGTGGACTTGGGTTAGCATAAGCCCTTAAAATACCTTGGTGTGTCTTCTTTTCCAGGCTAGTAGCAGAATGGAGACTGTCCCGAGGTGTTGAGGAGCAGACACAGGCTTTCTTTGAAGGCTTCAATGAAATTCTACCACAACAGTATTTGCAGTATTTTGATGCAAAGGAACTGGAGGTAAAGGATTGCTTGGCTATTGCTGGATCCAGGTCATTACACATAAAATACTTAAACTCCAGTCAGTACATCTGAAGAGCAGAACTCACTGAGGCTGACAACTCTGTTTTATAGGGAATATGTGGGAAACTTCAGGGAATAGTATTAGATTAATATGTTCTCCTTAACTTTCCTCTTTGCAGCCAAAGATGTTTAGATGTTTCTAAAGGCCCAAGATTCTGTCAGCAGAAATTTCTTACTTTGTTTTTGTGACTCTTTGATTTGCCTGTGTTCAAGGAATGAGTAACTTGACAGAATGGGAGATAAACCCAGATATGCAGTGGATGGCTGCATATAGATTGGGCCAAGTTCTCACTTTGATCTCTCAACATTACAACTTCTGAAGCATCAGTTTGAAAAGCAAAACCATCAAAGCAAAACGTCCCATCCCTAGTGAAGAATTGTATGGCTGGGCAAAGATAAACTGTTCTGGCTTGAATGTCTACATAGAATCCTAGAATGGTTTGGGTTGGGAACTTAAATAATGTTGTTCCAGCCTCCTTCCATGTACAGGGACACCTTCCACTATCCCAGGTTGCTCCAACCCCCCTTTAAGCTGGCCTTGGACACTTCCAGGGATGAAGCAGCCACAGCTTCTCTGGGCAGCCTGTACTCAAGCCTCCCCACCCTCACAGGGAAGAGTTTATTCCTAAAACTGCAAGTGATTGCTCCATTTTTCACAACAGAGATGCTCTCTTAATTTGTGGCCTCTCCAAATGCACTTCATGAACTATCACCAGTCTTTGTTCATAGAAGTTTTGGATGAAGTTTAGAATTAAAACCAAGTGCATGGTTATTGCAAGTGCTGCTAAGTGGGGGTCCAGTTGTTCTCTTTTGCCATGTGGGAAGTTACAGAAGGAAAGTGGAAATTTGTACTCCTCTGCTTATTTCCCTTTTTCTGCCCCAAAGGTGCTTCTGTGTGGAATGCAAGAAATTGACCTGAATGACTGGCAGAGACACACCATCTACAGGCACTACACCAGGACCAGCAGGCAGATCGTGTGGTTCTGGCAGGTTTGCAGACTTGCCTTTGTTCTCAGAGCAGCAGAAGTTGCAGAGCACAGCTACAGCTCAGTGAACAGTAGTCAGAACACTGAGCACACCTGCAGAGTGCAGACAGAAACTGTTACTGCTAATCCAGCTGTTCCTACCAGCCACGTTACTGTTCATCTGGGGTTGGTGATAATGTGAAAATCTGAAGATTGAACCTATCCCTAAATGTTTATTTCAATTGCTGTTTTTCAGTTTGTGAAAGAAATAGATAATGAGAAGAGAATGAGACTCTTGCAGTTTGTGACTGGAACATGCAGATTGCCAGTGGGAGGATTTGCTGACCTCATGGGTATGTATTAATAACCCTTCTAATGCAGGAGATACTTTTTAAAAGAACAAAATTATATATTTATGGCATTTTAAATGAATCTTATATTGAATGCTGTTTGGTAAGCCCTGCATATACTTGAGCTGTGATGGAAAAAGGGAAGGAATGTTTACACCTATTTATTGTGCTTTAAAATCACTTCAAAGCGGTGCATTTCTCCATTGATCTGATTGATCCAGGCAGAGCTGTACAGTGACACAAATGTCCTTTCTGTGTACAAATAATGGTAATCCTGCCTTTCTTAAAGCCTTGCATGCTTCAGGTGTGTGTTATAGTGATAGAGGTAGCTGGACCTATGCCTTGTCTGTTGGAATTTGTTACAGGGAGCAATGGGCCCCAAAAATTTTGTATCGAAAAAGTTGGAAAGGAAAACTGGTTACCCAGAAGTCATACCTGGTGAGTACATAACAAATCAGAATATTGCTATTGCTCTGGTTTTGCTGAGCACAGTCTGCTTTGACATTTTAGTAAATGGGTAATATACTGAAATAGTTGAGACTCTGAAAGCAAACACAAATTACACCAGTGAATTATTTTGTTGAATAATAGCTGACCTTCTGAAAAGCTCTTGTAGCATGGAGTAGATTCCATTGTGCATTCCATGGATTTGTGTATTATGTTACTGAACAATTAAAGTAATTAACAGCACTGTCTAACAAGGTTGGGACTATCCACTGTTTTCACTGCACACCTTTGTGAAATAGCCACATTCACACACTTCCCAGAGAAAAGGTCACTTCTACTCATTTCTTTGGGTGTTAGTGGTAGGTAAAACCACACAAATTGAAAATTTCAAATCTGAATGATGACTCTAATTAACCAGCCTAGAGGTTGGTTTTCCTCCAGCTAGGAATAGTTAGTGAAAACTATCATTGTATGAGCGCTTGAATCCTAACCTGTGCCCTCAGAAATACATACATTTATATCAGTAGTCAGCTTTTCACAGGGTATAAACCCCAGTATCCATCTCCACAGCAAAAATTCCAATCACCCATATTCATAATGGATTTT
Organism: Lanius collurio; assembly: GCA_020086605.1. Classification (NCBI taxonomy): domain Eukaryota; kingdom Metazoa; phylum Chordata; class Aves; order Passeriformes; family Laniidae; genus Lanius; species Lanius collurio. The sequence goes on from JACBWW010000027.1 coordinate 10,669,448, forward strand.
TTGTTACTGTTGAATTCTTCACCAGTATTTAACTTTGTTTTTATTTTTCAGTTTCAATCGCTTAGACCTTCCACCATATAAGAATTATGAGCAGTTGAAGGAAAAGCTGTTATTTGCAATTGAAGAAACAGAAGGATTTGGGCAAGAGTAGCTGAAATTTGCACCTTGAAGAATGTGAACTCAACACGATGTATGTTCTTCACTTCTTCTGCTTGTTGCACACTTCATTGTAAAGTAGACATGACTTGGATTTATTTAACAGTACTAATGTGTAAATAAATGGATGTTATCCTGAGGTTATCCACATTAACTCTGGAATTCTACTGAGCACTTTCAGAAATCAAATGCGGAATCAGATATGGCTACAAGTGACTAATGACCGAAGTAGAGGTTTAATACAGCTTTGGGCTCTGCTTTGTTTTACCATTCATTAATTAGAATGTGTCCTTAATGACTGACAGATTTTTAACAATAGTTTTGTCTTTCCTTTTTAGTAGCATTTTTGCTACTGATGCACTGGGAAGTTCATTGGTAGCTGCAATGCTGCAGCAGCATCCTGAGCCTCTTCACAGCAGTGTCAGAGCCAGCCTGGATCCACCTCTGTGCCGTGAGCAGCTCCATTCCTTAAGCTCCTTTTTCTAACTCAAGTGTGGCCAGACTGTTTTTCCCTGCCTGGAGTCTGCTCATGTGCCAGCTGGACTCAAGCTGCTGTTAAGGGGATGTCAAACTGTGGCACAAATCCAGGGCATAGCTTCGCTTTGGTTTATCCCAATCCTGCTCCTGTCAGCAAACCCCACACCTGCCCAAAGTTGTGGGAACACTGCTCTGTGCCCTCTGAAGGATTCTGAGCTTTTGCTGTGTAACACGTTTTAACTTTGAAATCAATATTAACACTGTGGTACTTCACGTGTTTTGCAAGCTGGGATTGCACTGATTCCATTGAGGTTCCTGTTTGCAGGCTGCTGTTGTCAGCAATGGTAATGGACGTTACCCTCGCTGGTTTTCCTACATGTTGCAGTCAGTTTGCTCCGAAGAGTTCGTTGGGCTCTCAGGAAGAGACACAAACCAGCTGGATTCAGAAAATGATCCTGTTCATCATTTCTGCGGATGAACTGATGTGTGAGACTGGCTGAGGCCAAGAGGATTAGAGAGTTCAGACATGGATTACAGGTTTTGGGAAAGCTGGAGCATCAGTAAATAGTTCTATAAAGTTTGAAACTAAAGTTTTTGGGGAGGTTTCTAAGCTAATTCACCCTAAGCTATTTACAGCCTGTAACTTTTGTAGCGAGTTCCTGTTGGATTAACATCTTTTATTTCCTTTTAGAATCTGTTAATTCTTTTCTGGTTTACAAGAACATTTTGCATTTTACTGCTCCTTTAGACTGAATGCACTTTTTGGGTCTGGTCAGCCCTTTCCCTTCCCCTGAAGGGAGGAAGTCAGACACCAGTGAAATGAGCTGTAGCCACAGTGAGAGACGTGACACTTGAAATAACATGTAGCACACATTAAAGCAAACCTGCAGCTCAGAGCACTGAGGCAGGAGCTGCATTTAAGACTCTTTGAAATGACAGAGCTGAAACAGGACAGTGGGAAAGTGTAAAACTGAATGTTCAGTCTGGAAAAGAGTATTTCTTTCCTGCTGTCTTCATCCATCTAAACTGCAAGAGGGAAAAACTGATTCAAGCCTAAGAAGAACCAAGACACTACAGGTTTTAACTGACTTCACAAGTGTGTCAGGTCTCAGTGATAAATGCTTTGGGAAGGCAGGAGGGGGGGACTTGTCAGGCTTAATCAAAGGAAGGCCCAGGGAGAGGTGCTGATGATACAGAAATGTCCTTTGTTTAAAGTTTCTTTGATGGTGAGAATTCACCTTCAGGTGTGACTTGGGAGAATTGCCAACTTCCACAATATTTGGATCCATCACAGTATACAGCTCATGAGGAAAACAAACAAAAAAAAGCCTTATATGTATTTTCTGTTTATATTAATTCTTACAATTAAATGTAGTTATCTAACATATTTACAAGAGAGACTAAATTAAGCAAGATAATGCAAGATTAAGCTATGAAAAATAGTCTATGTTCTGCATATTGCTTTACGATTCATGTAGGGAACCTAGAACTATTGTTCATGTATAAATATCACCCAAAAGGCTGTCAGCCCTATATTTTTAAAATAAAGAATAGTTATAATTGAAATAGCCTTAGCCCTAGTTCTATAGGGTTTGGCTGTTGAATATTTTTATGGTTGAAATGTTTAGTTCAGGAAAAACATACCTGCTTGTATATATTTTTGATGTCCAGGATTCCACTTATTCCATTGTTTCTTTAATTTAAATGGCATGTTTATATGTCTTTTCTGCTGTACCAGGATGGGAGAAAGGGGGCTGGATATCCCAAGCACCAGATATGATTAAAAAATATTGCAAATAAAGAACTTATTGAGAGGGAAAAATAATCAGTGAAATATTGGATTTGGCCAAATATAAAAAGTTTAAAACAACTTTAGAGTGTTACATTGAAAATATTTCTGAAGTGAGAAGTTCAGATTCCTTAGGCATTTGGCATACTAACAAATCTGTTAAATTTTTACAGCATGTTGTGTAGAAATTAAAAGGAATTAATACAAGCCACTGGTGCACTTTTCAGTTCTTTCTGGGGATCTAGTGAAGCAATACAGGGATGAGCCCAGAGCAGCTGCTATCCCAGATAACAGGTTTTTGTGGATTGGATTTATGAGTGAGATTTTCAGCAGAGATTAATGAATTTGTCTCCCACTGCTTCAACTGTTTTAGCAACCTGAGCTGCATAAATTCATAGTATGTCACAAATGTACATTCATATGCAACTGTCAATTGATCCTAATTACCAAGTATTAAAATAAATTTTATTTAGAATTTTCCCTCATAAGAAGAAAGTGAGAAAATGAAATGCTGAGAATTAACAAAGCCTTATTTTTACAAGTAGCTCAGGAACTGTTCATATACTAATGACATGCACAGTAAATACATCATGTCTTTATCTGATCTAGAAAGGAAGTTTGGGGGTTTTTAAATCCAGTTGCTTGTGTTTAAGAAAAAACAACAACTTTTTTTTTTATTATTCTGAGAAAAATAAAAAAAAATGCTTGGGGGTTTTCATTTTATTGGTTTCTTTTTTTTAATTTTTATTACATGCTGCACTGGATTTGTAATCTCAACTCTGTTATATTGGTATCTCCAGCCCCCTTTTTTGTCGTATTTTTTAATTTTCTCCAAGAATCACTGTTTGTGTATATGTGCTCTAGTGAACTCGTGTAGAAACTGGGATCAGCAGCACTGGATTGTAAAATACCGTACTGAAATTCATTGTCGATATTTCCTTGCATTGTAATTTCAAATACTCAGGTAACTGTAACAGTATCTCAGTAAGTCAAATACTTTTATAAAACTACTTAAAGAGCTGGTGGTTTGCTCCTTATTCCTTCTGTGTGGCAGAATATCCAGGTGGAAATGAATTGTCTCTGGGGGTGAGGGTCAGTCCCTGGACTTGTCCTTCCACTAGGATTCTTTAGGAATAGTTCTTTCCCAAGACCTCATCCACCCTTGTTGATTGCATTGGATATTGAACAGGAGATTTTGGACACAATTCCTGGATTTTTAGTGCTTGTGGATGGTGCCCTGAGGAGCCAGTGAGGGCTGGGAGGCTGCTGAGGCTGGAGGGAGGTCCTGCAGGAGCCACAGCTGCAACACCTTGTTTGTAGCACTGCTGTAGTGGGGAATGACACTGCAAGTGGTTAGGATTGACAGAATGCCACAAAGGAGGGGAAAAGCTCCAAGGAGACCAACCAGGCTTGCAGTGTCCTGGATCCTCCTTGAAGGGGGAGGTGGCATTTAGAGTCCTCTCCTCATCAGAACCTCTGCTGATGGCCACAGGCTTTCCCAGATGATTGAGAAGGGCTTTGCAGTGACATTCCAGCTCCCTCGGCGCTCACAGGGATGTCCTGTCAGCTCTTAGGTTGGACTTGATGATCTCAAAGGTCTTTTCCAACCTAGTTAATTTTGTGATTCTGTCTCAGGGACCTGGTCCTGTCCAGTTTGGTCAAATGGTCCCTAAAGTGGTCATCCTTCCCTGAGGGTGATATTCTCTGCTGCAGACCTTCCCACTGGGTTCTCCCTCTGCTGACTTTCCCAGGTGTTCCCACAGGCTCAGTTAACACAATTTTATCAGTGGCAGCAAATCCCAAAGATGATGTTCTGTGCCAGGCAAATACATGCAATAATAACTGCCTTTTGGTGTGGAGTTGCTTCCTCCAAGCTTTGAATGGAACCCCTTAAAAGCCTCCTAGTAAGTTGTGTAAACCCAGAATTTGACACTGCTTTGGACAGCCTTATGTGAGTACAGCTACAAGGGTATTTCACATGCCTCTGAAGTTTATTTAGAAAGGCAAAAATTAATCACAATATGTACAATACAATATGTATGATAAATGTACATCTCAGTTCCAGCTTTTTTTTTTTTTCCTGTTTGCTTTGATGATGATAGTGCTAATGTCAGCACCAGCCCTGGGCAGGGCTGTTGGTTTTGTTCATGGCAAAATGGAAATGGTTGTTTAAACAAACCCATGTTTGGCTTGGGTGTCTGATGGCAGCTGTGCGCTGCTTACTATTATCAAATAAATTATCAACCACAGCTTTACTATTGCCCAAATCTTACCATCACAGCTGGGACTGGAAGTTAATTTAATCCATGGCAAAATGAGGTCTTGTAGCCAAGCTGTGAAACTGGCTGCTGGACTGGTAAAGGAGATTAGAATTTAACTGAATTAGGTTGCAGGGTTGTAAATAGCCACTAGAAGAGGAAAGAGCCGTATCTCTTGGATCCTAAAGAAGGACTTTTTCCTGATCTCTGGCAATTCCTGTTCCCATGTCCATTCCCAGCCTGTCAGCCCAGCAGTGCACAAATGACAGGGCTCATTGGAGAAATCTTTTAGGAGGAAGTAGGCTCTGACATATTGGAAAGGCCAGCAAGCTTACCTGCTGTGTCAAATCCTGGCTTTCAGAGGGAAAAAATCTAAAAACATTGTGAGGACATGTTTTACATTTCATCCAACGACTGCTCACTCACTGTGACTGCTGTGGGAGCGCAGGGGGAGCCCAGTGGCTTTGCTGATGCCGTGATCCTGAAAGAGCACTCAAACTGATAGGAAGTAGGTTTAGATTGGCTATTGGGAAGGAATCCTTCCCTGTGAGGGTGGGCAGGCCCTGGCACAGGGTGCCCAGAGCAGCTGTGGCTGCCCCTGGATCCCTGGCAGTGCCCAAGGCCAGGTTGGACATTGGGGCTGGAGCAGCCTGGGACAGTGGGAGGTGTCCCTGCCATGGCAGGGGGTGGAAGGAGATGCTTTTATAGGTCCCTTCCCACCCAAACCATTCTGGGACCGTCTCTTTCACTTCTAGCAGAGCCCGAGGATGGGCAAAGGCCCAAATGCTGCTGTTTTGTGTGTAGAACAGAGCTGAGGTTCCGCGGGATGCCGTTCTTCAGTGCGTTGTTTTGTTTTGCCCTCGGACTGTGGGTCATCCCCAGTCCTTCCCCCAAGGGAGCTGAGAGCTCATCCCTTCTCACGGGCAGGGCAGCAGCCACCTTTACGCTCAGGACACGGATCCCCGGGGCTGTGGCAGGGAGGTCGCAGGGTTTTAGGGTGCACCATGCCTTGGAATGGCTCTGCTCGTGTCCCAGGGGGGCTCCGGCAGCAGCTGAGGGGACACGGCCATTTGGGGGGAGGAAGAACTCCCCACACCCATTATCATGGAATCACAGAATGGCTGATGTCCCTAACGCGGATAGGGGAATCCACCGCAGCCCCGGGAGCTTGGCGGAGCCCCGGGGCGTTCCGGGGGGCTCCGGGCGGTGTCCCCGGAGCGGTCCCGCCCCGCGCTCCGAGCGCTTCCGGGGCAGCGCCGGGGCCGGCACGGGGCGGAGGCGGCGGCTCGATCATGGTGGGTGAGGCCTGTCCGGCGTCCGGGCGGGGCCCCTGTGCCGCTCTCGGGGGTCTCTGTGCCCCCCCGGCCCTCGGGGGCCCCTGCGGCCGGCGCAGGGCGGGGCAGTCCCGGCTCCGGCTCCCCTCAGGCCCAGGCGTTGCCCCGCGGGCGGGGCCCGGGTAAAGGCGAGACCCCGCTACGGGCGGCGGGGGCTCTGCGGGGTCTGGGAGCCCCGCTTCGGTTCGGTTCGTATCGGGTTCTTTGTCGGGTTCTGTGTCGGGTTCTGTGTCAGGCCCCCGGCAGGGTTGTGTTTGTGCAGGGCGGGCCCGTCCCGGGGGTCCCGCCCGTCCCGGGGGTCCCGCCCGTCCCCAGCGCCGGGAGCGCGGCGGGTCCCGGCGCCGCCTCCCGGGGGCTCCCCTGGCCCTGCCCGGCCCGAGTCACTGCGGGGAGAGGCCGGAGCTTCACCCGATCCAGGCCAGCGCCAGGGACGCGCTTACAGCGAAACCTGCGTTTCCTGCGGCTGCCAGGGCACATCCCTAAAGCTGGAAGCAATCGGGAACAAGAGGTTGCTTTTGGCTGTTTAATAACCCGGGCTGTATTCGTTCTATTGTGATTGTATTGGAGGTTTCTCCCTGCTCAGGTGCGTTGCTGGCTATTGCATGTTGATGAAATTGGAGATCAAAATGTATGTCAACATTTGTAAAGAAATAAATGCTGACTGGAGCTGCAGAGGGAAAATTGAAATTACCTGATAAGATGTACTTTTTAGGCAAACCGAGGAGTTCAGGTACTGCAGATGGAAACAGAAAGATAAAGGCTGCTGTTGTACATATAGCAAAGGGTATTTAGCAGCAAAATGGTGATGAGGGAGTGTTTATTCTCCTTTCCTAGAGCGCATCTCTCCTTCTCTGTGCTATCTCTTGTCATTATTCAGCCCTTCATTAAAATGGGGTTTGTTTGTTCCATGAATTAAATATGTAATTTTTTTCTCAGTACTGTTTTTGTTGGTCTGGTGAGCTGCACTGGCTTGTGGAGGTGCTGGACGAGCCTCAGAATGGGAATAGGAGGAGCAGGACCTTCCCACATCAGCAGCAGTGAACAGAGCAGATCACCCACCTGTCAGATCAGCTGAAGGTGTTAGAGGAAATTAAAAGCTGGTATCCTTTATGGATACTGCTTTGCAGCTGAAAAGGTTTGCTAAGGTCCTGTGAAGGAAGGTATTTATTCAGGACTTAAACAGTGCTAGTAAGAAGGTAGGAAATAGTATCTTAATTTCTTTATAGATTTAACATTTTGCCACTCATTTTTCAGCATTTGTACACCCTTTAGTTTGTTGTTTCACTTCCCTTGTCTTCCATTTGAGAATAGTCCAGCATTCAGAAATAATACAGAGTTTTGTTGAAAATTCTTGAATTTTTCTGTGCTGGATCACACCTAAAAACTTCTGCTTCATAAAGACCAGGTCAGGGGACCCATTTCTTCTGAGCCACAGGTCGTGTTACCAACAGCACCCTGAGGAAAGTGCTGGTGGTACTGGGGCTGAGCTGGTGTTGTGTTGTTGGACAAGGTCTCTTCCCAGGGAACGGTGCTTGTGACATCTTTGTGCCCATTTGCTGTGGGAGGAAGTGGAGAGGGTTGTTCAAGGTGCCCAGGGAGCACAGCCTTGGCCAAATGCTCCTTGTAGGTCTCACCTGTCCTGGTTCAGGTGATTCTTCTCTCCCTTCCTAAACCATATCTGTGGGACTCTGCCTGGCAGGATCTGAATGATGCTGCTTCTTTCTCTTTTAATGGGAATAAAAAATGCCAAATACTCACCCAGCTATGGAAATCAGCTCAGGTGTGTAGGTTTCCCCCTACCACAGATCCCATAGTTAACATTTTGATGGGTGTTTTGTATCAGGAAAGTTGTGCAGAAAGTACTGAAACCTCCTTTGATGGTTTTTATAGAGAAGATGAAGGACTATTGCCTTGGCTTGCATTTGCATTTTTCCTTTTTTAGGTTGTAATTTATTGGCAGTAGTTACAGCCTTGTGGCCATCCCAGCACAAATCAGAATTACAAACAAATAGCGTCCATTCATTGGTTTTCCCCTCACCTAATCTTATCTGTAATTGCTTTTGGCATTCATTTGATAAAAGGGAAGGTCATCTTGCACCCGCAATGTATCCTTTCCCTACCTTTTTCATAAATTCCATGTAATTTTTCAAAGATGATTTTTGTTTGACACCTAAATTGTAGCAGTCTGTCTGCAGCTTCCAGCTGCAAGCCTTCAGCAGGAGGCTTGGGGAGGAGGAGGGAGGGGAGTTCCAGGATGATAATCACAAATGAGTGAAGAAGAAAGGCAGATGGAAGATACCTGGAAAGCTCATGCAAAAAAGGTGGCACCAAAGTATGGACAGTTGGCTGCATAAACCAGTGTTGGCAGTGTCTGTTTAATGATCCCTGTGCAGCTTTGTTTTCAGCCACGTTGTCCCAAAGCCTTGGTGGGAGGCAAAGAGCAGCCATAACCCTGTATTGATTTGTGCTTTCTCTTGCAGGCTGAGGTGGAGGAAACACTGAAGCGAATCCAGAGCCAGAAGGGAGTGCAGGGAATCATCGTGGTTAATTCGGAAGGTGCTGTGTCAGCCTCGCTGTTCTGACCTGCCCCTCACTCCAGCCACACTCTGAGGGCTGCTGCTTTTAGCACTTGCACTTAGCTTAGAGTGTGGCTTTGGGAGAGGTTTTTCTGGAGCCCAAGGAGACAGACAGGTCTTGGTTTCCCATTTCTGCAAGCTCACTTTATTATTTTAGAAAATAAATAATTTGCAAAAGTGTCAGAATATTTGAGTTATGCCAGTGTTTGAAACTGTGTCTGAAAGCTTTAATCAGTAGCACTGAGGCTCTCATGAGATGTAAATCTTGCTGCTGGGCCTGTCCAGAATGCTGCTGGCCTGGCAGACTTGAGTTCTTTTGCACTGTCTGCTGCTTGTGGCCTCATGGAATTCATCAGCAAGTTGTCTCTTTTTGGAGTCTCTGAAGGGTCCAACACAGCAACTTCTTCAGAGCACTCTGAATACACAGCCCAAAAACTTAAAATTGTGGGATTGTCAATTAAAATTGAATTGTTTCCTACAATAATCCTTAGAAAAGATGACAGTAGCTACATGTGAATATACTGAGGGTCAGATCATGCAGCTTGGCTCCTGCTCGCTGTTTTTCCATGCAGAATTTGGTCCTTGGCTGCTACTGTGTTCTGGCACGTGAGCTGGGGTTTGACTGGCTTTTGGTGGGAAAACACATCTAATGGGTGGCTGAAGTGTAAGGGAGGGAAGGCTCTGGCTGAGCAGTGTCTGCCCTCCCAGCTGGTTCTCACTGAACCACCCAGGGCTGCACCACCTCTTAGGGCTGGAGCCTCAGCCTTGGGGCTGTGACACAGCAGCTGCTGGCCTCCATAATGACTGATCCCAACCTGGCCTACCTCAGTATCATTTAACTGGTGTAGGGGAGCCTTTCTGAAAGGAAAAGGTGTCCTCAGTCAGGAGAAAAAACTGCAGTGTTGCTATTCCCTCTGTCCTCTACAGATAATTATTTTTGTTTAATTTATTTCTATTTCCAACACTGAGAATGCAAAAGAACAGCACTGATGCTACTAGAGGTAAATAGTTCACATCTCAGCTTTTTCATATCTTGTTTTTCTTCACGTTTCCTTCTTGCCTTCAAAGAGAACACTCCTAAACCCTGGTGCAGTGACAACCAAGGTTGGACCTGGTGGTGCCCAGTGTGGGGTTGGCCCTGGAGGTTTGTCACTGAGCCCTGCTGTCCCTCTCCTGCAGGTATTCCCATCAAGAGCACCATAGACAACTCCACCACCATCCAGTACGCTGGCCTCATGCACAGCTTCATCATGAAGGCGCGGAGCACCGTGCGGGACATCGACCCCCAGAACGACCTCACCTTCCTGCGGATCCGCTCCAAGAAAAACGAAATCATGGTCGCTCCAGGTAGGAGAGGGCAGGGTGAAAGCAGGAATCTGGGAATCCAGCAGGATTGTTTTCTCTTGAGACTGACACAGTCTGGAAGGAGTGCCTGCTGCTTGTGTTCACACTGGATAATCCCTTCTTTCCAAGAAACTGTTCTGCTTTCTGGAGGGTTGAAAGCTTTATCATTGACCTAAGTTTGCTTTGTCATGTTTGAATGTGGCAAATCCTTCCCCTCATTTTGTGTTAATCAAAGTAGAAAGTAATAGATAATGCTTGAGAGTGTGTTGCACCCTCTCATGCTGTGTTTTTTAGTACAAAACCTTAGGATTTGGAAAGAAGTATGTTCTGAGAGCAGTTTCCATTCAGAACTGTGGACTGAGTGATAAAACAAGACAGTCCTGATTTTCCAGTTCTGGGAAAAGTATTAGAACACACTGTAGCTGTAATCACAAGTCATGGAATACAGCAGCAGCAGCAGCAGTGACCTTCTTTTCAGGAAACATCCTCAGTATTTTGTTGAATTCCAAAGTGAGAAGCAGTGAGATGAGTGTAGGTCCCTCCTGTGGCAGGAATTCAGCCTTGTCCCTGCATGCTCCCTGCTGGCATGGGGCTGGTGAGAGGCCAAGCAGGGAATGGCAATTCCCCCTAGGCAGGGATGGGTCAAGGCAGATCTTAACCTGGGCTCTGGCTCATGCTGAGGCAGCCTTGGATTTCCACAGGAAGGATGGGAAGAGAGTAAGTGTTGTTCCAGAAAAAAAAGCTGCAGCTCCCAGTGTGCCTGTGAGAGAAGGACAGTGACCACCTTGCACCACTGTGGCATGTGCCAGTAGTTTCCTGGCACAAACAGGGTTAAATTTAGCTGCCTTGGGAATGTGCAGTTTCTAAAGCTGAGAGTTTTTCTCAGTAAAACCCATAAAATAAATTATCTGACACTTGGAGCCTGTTTTGCTCATTGAGAATGAATGCCAGGGTTCTGGAGTTCCCACAGCACATCAGAGAGATGTGACAAATGTTAGAATTTACTGTTTCTGTGAATAAATACCAGGAATGAAAGAATAATTTTATGTTTTTTTTCTCCCCAGATAAAGACTATTTCCTGATTGTCATCCAGAATCCAACCGAGTGATTACACTGACTCAGTCTGGCTTTCTCCCTTTGCCCAACTGTTTTATTTTTTATTTAATGGTAAAGAATAGAGCATTAGTGTTAACTGTGCTGTGCATCTTCAGCAAGGTTTGGAAAAATAAAAGCAGGTGGTTTTGTTGTCTACAAAGAGAAAAAATGGCACTTTTTGTATCACAGGTTTTGAGGGGGAGCTGGTGAGTTGGAATTGGGCACTAAAAAATGCAACAGATTCTTTTAATAGCTAAGAAGATAATAAAATTCTAATAATAACCAAAAAAAGACTATTCTTTGTGTGCTTCTGTGCTGCTTTCCCCACCGAGCTCTGCTTTTACACTCTTAGTTTTGAATGGCTGTAAATATGACTCTGCCTGTCCTCTAGTTCTGTCTTACTCTGTTGGTTTTATTTCAGAAAAGTCTGACCATAACAAATTAAAAAGTGTCACCAGTGACTGGTTTTGTCTTACGTGTTTTTCTTCTGAAGATTTTAAGTATTCTCATGATTGATTCAGTTTTTCTTCAAAAACCAGAACCTTGCTAAGACTGTTTTTGTTTGTCTGTTGCTTTCTCTGAACAAGGCTTTGGCCCAAGGGCATGTGCAGTGCACTCACAATTGGCCCTTGTGTTTGCAGCGTTTTCCTCCCACTTTCCTTCTGTTCCAGACAGAATTTCATGGCTACGGAAGGCCATTGAGGCCACCCATGGGAGATCTCATGCTCTCACAGCTCAGTAGCCAGTTTGATGTGCTATCTTCTTTTATTGATGCCCTTAAGGACAAAGAAAGCTCACATGGTAACTACAAAATACTCAAGGGGTTAATTTGATGGAGTTTTAGTTCAAAAGAAAAAAAAAAAAGGCAGGGCTGGGGGGTGCTCTGGAAAGTGCAGCTTTGGAGGTTTTGGTAAAAATGTTGGTGTTGGCTTGGGCATTTGTGGCTTTCAGAGCCCAGCAAAGGGTGGGGGTGTGTGGGCTCAAATAGCCAAGGTAACCTGCATGGTCAGGGCTTTTTCTGTGCATTTTCACACCTGGACATTAATTTTTGGACTTTGTCTAATCTTCCAGGGGGTGGCCATGACCCTGAAGGTCAGAAATGCCTTTTGACGTTTGTAGCCCTGCAGCATCAGTGGTTTGGGTGTCTCAGCTGCCACTGTGACTCTCTGTTGGTTGTTGCTGTTCATGAGCTGCTTCTCCCTTCACATTAGATCTGGTTTAAACCTTTCCATCAAAACAGGGAATAGTCTGGAATCCTGCTTGGCCTTTGGAGCAGTTTATATAATGCTTGGGATCTCCAATCATTGAATTCTGCCTCCCAAAACAATTACCTCCAGCAAGCTGAAGTCTGGATAATAACTGACCAGTGAGCCAAGGCAGAAGAAAAATGTGACCTCAGTGATCTCTCTCTGGTGTTTGTAACCCAGAGAAATGTTTCCTTGGAGGTGGTGACCTGCTTATGGATTTTGGCCTTTCCAAGTAGGTGGCAGTGCTATTTCTCTGAACAGTGAAAAATCTGCATATCCTGCATTCTTTTGGACACTTCCTTAAGGACAGCTGTCCTACCGGTGGCTTTGTGTCACAGGAGCTTGGGACAGAGAGTATGGAGTGTTGGTTTTATTTAAAACAAGCAGTAATAAATAATCTATTGCAAAACAAAGATCATGGCCCTTTTCTGTTGTGCTGAGATCATAAACTTGCAGTGAAATGACTTGAGTTGTTCCTGCTCTGTGCTGGTTGGTTGGAGGGTTGGGGGTTGGTTTGTTGTTTTTTTTTCAGGGATTGAGAGCAGCCTGGCATGAAATATACTCAGGAATTTGAATGAAAGGCTCTTAAGAAGCTGGGTTTGGATTTTGGAGGAGCTTGTCAGATCCATCTGGGTAGAGCCTTGCTTAGGCCATGTAGTGCCACCTTTACACCAGCATCCAAAAGTTAATTCAGATTTATTTTTTAAATCTGACAAGGGGTGAAGGAAGTTGAAGAACAACAACTTCCATTTAGTTACTATGGAACTTGACTGTTTTATTTGGATCAGGAGCATCAGAGGGTCACAGAGCTGGCACTAATTTCCCTGGAGGTAAGTGAGGGGAGGGTTTCACTTTCCTAAGTTACCATGAACAGGGTCAAAAAATGATGGATGGAGCTCAGTTTCTGCTCCTGTGCTTCGTGAGTCTGGGCCTGGTATGGTAAAAATACTGCCAAACTAAGGAAGAGTAGAAAAATGAGCATTATGGTTCCAGTCATTTTTTGTAGACAGGATCACAGGAGGCCTGAACAGCCTGTGCCACCTGCACCTTGGACCTGCTCTGTGCTGGGGCTGGAGACTGGCCTGGTTTGCTGTCTTGGAAAAGTCTGTTTTGGTTTTGGTGGATCCCTCACTGAAGGCTGAGGAAGCATCTGCTGCTGGGAAAACAAACCCTGATGGATTAACAGGGTAAAGAAAGGGAGTGTAGGGGATGGCTCTGGGCTGGGAACAGCAACACCTGAGGCCCAAGGATGTGTTCTCTTGTGCTGCCTCTGTGCCAAGATAAGGCTCTGGCAGAGGACTGGAGGTGACACTGTAGAAGCTGAGCTTGCAGACACCTTCTGTGGATCTTGTGTTGGCTCCAGGGCCTCCCAAGTAACCCTTCCCCTGCCTAAGGTGGCTGATGGCAGTGTCGTTCACATACAGGACACAGAGAAGCTGTGGCTGCCCTGGATCCCTGGAAGTGTCCAGGGCCAGGCTGGACAGGGCTTGGAGGAACCTGGGATAGTGGAAGGTGTCCCTGCCCATGGCAGAGAGTGGGACTGGATGAGTTTTAAGGTCCCTTCCAGCCCAAATCAGTGTGTGATTTATGTTTGATCTCGTCTCAGCTACCTCTCTACAGCACAAAGGCAAAGATCTCTCACCAAGAGAGGCTGGACTAAAGTGAGCAGAGCTACAGCAGCTCCCTGGGACCCACCAGCTGCAGGAGAAGCAGAAGCAGCCAGGGGGGTGCAGGGGCAGGAGCTTGGACACTGCCCTGGCCAGCAGGAGCCTGAGCATCAACACAGCTCTGTTGACAAAAATCCACTTCCTTTACCAGCACCACAGGATCTCCTTCAGGGAGATTTCCCTCACTGGGTGGTTTCACAAGGTCCAGGAGTGCTCACTGTCAGTGGTGTTACACTGGGGACTGATGGCATGTGGGAATCTCGTTGTTGATTCCAGGTCATGTTAGGACAGCTCACTGGTGCCTTAAACCTTTGACTGATCCAGGGGGGGTTGGATCTGAGATGCACCTCCTAAAATAAGGAGTTTTGCCAATGCCATCAGTGAGACCAGGCAAGAGAGGTGTTAATGTGTGTGGGGTTGTTTGGGAAGCTGAGGCCTGAAGGAAGAACTGTATAAATCATGCAAAACTTCTTTGATCCATATCCCATTGCTGTAAGTACATCAATATGCTGAAAAGCCCTAGAGCTCCTATGAAACAGGGTCTTTTCTCTTTCTCCAGGTGTCTGAATAATATTCTGTGGAATTACGGCCCCAGTCCTGCAATGAGGTCTGCATGGGTAAAAACATTGCTAAATTGGAAAGCCTTCCACATTCCTCTCACCAAAAAGAGATTCACACTTTATAACAACAATAATAAACCCCTTTGCCTGAGGATGAAGTCTGTAAGCTTCATCACTTGCCATGTCTGATTCAACATTACTACTTTCCCTTAGGTGTTCTCTGATTAACAGGACCTCTATCAGAGATTAATGTCTCTACTTGTATCTTAATTATGAAAGTGAATCTGAAGAGTTTATGCTTCCTTACCAGTATGTGCTTGTTTAATTACTGCTTGATCAAGGAAAATCCATTATATTGGCCATGAAAGTGTTTTCTTTCTTGGGTAAACTCAACAACTTCTTCAGTTCTCATTGAACATATTTTTCTTTTAATTGGTGACACAATAATCGAAGTAGTTCTTTCATAGAAACATCTTTCATGTATTTTTTTTTTACCAAGGTTGTACTTAATCCTTTAACATTTTGTGTTCACTCCTGTTTTGTGCCAATTCCCTGTAACAATGAGACATTGCTCCAACACGATACAGCTCCTGTCGTGGCGTGCAGCGAGGAGGGATATCAAACCTGGTGAAACACTGATGCTCTGTTTGCAGTTGTTTTTGATTCATTTACCAGCTCCAGAAATAGCTGCCCTATTTGTAGTCGTGCTGCAGGCTTTAAAATATTCAGCATAGCCGTGGCTGTGAATGCAGCAGGGAAAACAACGGGCTCGTTAGCGAGGAGATGATTGGGGTAGACTTGGGAATTGCAAATGTCTGAGTGTCTGTGTGAGGATAGTTTATGTCCAGCTTTGTTGGCTGGAATCTGTGGTCTGAGCTGTTGTGCCTTCATCCCAACACAATCCTTCCTTCTCCTCCACCCTCCTCACAACAGCCACATTTGCTGCCCGAAGCTGGCAGTGACACTTGAAAGATGTTTGATCTGAGATGTCCAGAAGATGCCACAGCAGGCCAGAGTCATGGACACCTCTGTCCTTTGAGCACCTCTGGAAATCCCAACCCAGGTGCATTTCTGCTGTCTTAAGCAAGGCCCTCAGGTGCTCTGCTCTAATGGGACTGGAAAAAGTGCTTGTTTGAGGTCATCTCTGAATAAACCACGGTGTCCCATCAGGAAATGGGATGCTCTGCCATGGTGTTCCTACTGACTGGGCACGGCTGTCCTCATGTCACCAGCTACTCTCCCTCATGCTGGAGCTTATAAAAAAGAGAGGGGCAGACAGTAATAGGACAAGAGGGAATGGTTTCAGACTAAAAAAGGTGAGATGTCGATTGGACATTGGTTAGAAATCCTTCCCTGTGGGGCTGGGGAGGCCCTGGCACAGGCTGCCCACAGAAGCCATGGCTGCCCCCACCCCTTGGAAGTGTCCAAGGCGAGGCTGGACGGGGCTTGGAGGGCCCTGGGCTGGTGGAAGGTGTCCCTGCCCCTGGCAGCGGGTGGCACGGGCTGGGCTGTACGGCCCCTTCCAGCCCAAAGCAGTGTGCGGGGGGAAGGCTCCGATGGCACCCGGGTCCCCGAGGGCCCGCCGAGAGCGAGCTCCGGGGCGGCCGGGATGGGCGGGGCCCCGACCGGGACAGGCCCCGCCCCCGACGGGCGTGTCCCGGTGACGTCACCGCCGCTCCGCCGCAGCCCCAGCGCAGACGGAGCCGCCCGGTCCCGGTGCGGTCCCGGTGCCGCCGCGATGCCCTCGGACCGGCCCTTCAAGCAGCGCCGCACCTTCGGTGAGCCGGGACCGGCCGGGAGGGGCCGCACGGGAGGGAGGGAGG
>JACBWW010000027.1:10686151-10703554 GCA_020086605.1 Lanius collurio
CACCCATTTGTCAAAGGTGCATGGTGGGGAGGCTCAAAAGGTGAGGAGGTGACAGTAGAAAGTCCCAGATTTTTTCTCCAGACCCTATTGTGGAATCGGAGGAAACATCAAGTGCTGTTTCTCTTGCCCTTTGCCAGCTGTCACAGGGAGAGGTGTGTGTTTCTGGCAGGTTAAATCCTTGGAGAAGGGATATAAGTTGAGCTTTACTGCCTGTATAATGCTGAAATCGGTGTTTTCCTGCCATAAAAAGCCTCATATTGGGCCAGAGACTGTCCAAACGCAGGTGAGGCTGTGTTTCCTACATGAGTTTTAAAATTGGAGCTTTTGCCTGCTGAAAACTGCTGATCCAGCCCCTTGCCGCTCTCTTGGAAACTGTAAATATTTGGTATTTTATTGGCACAACCCTTCCGGCCTTGAATGCTTACCCAGCCCTCCCCTGCCACAGGACCGAGCCAAGGGAACTCGCACAAACAAGCACCAGCCGAAGCCTGGGAGCTTGGGATACTTGCTGGGACCTTGCTGTGTTCTCCTAAGCTACGTATTAAAAGCAGTAAAGTCCTAAATCGGCCCCTTAGTAACTATCTACGGTTAAATTGGTGAGAATCAGCTTATTATGGTCAAGAAGAGTCTGGTTTGCTTTTGTGGATCACGCAGACTTTGAGCCAGAAGGAAAACAAAATCTGAGGCTCAGAGTAGTTGAAAGAAAGCAGGATTAAAATAGCCCAGGAGGGACAGAGGGGGGTGAGGGAGTTTGGTGCCGGCAACTGCAAGTGCTCCTTGTTTCTCTGTACTTTCCTCTGCCCTTTTGCTCTCTCAGCTGACTGGGCTGCAGAGCTGAGCCAGGAGGAGGGGAGGAGGAGGAGGAGGCCTGGCAGCCCCCGCAGTTGCTTTGGGTCAGGGCTGGAATTGCTCTGTTGGAGAAAGTAAATACGGCTTGTTTTTATCTTTGAATCATTACACAACAGGAGCAGGAAGCGATTGTTTACAATGCAGTTGGAGAGGGCTGGTGGAAAACATCACCAGAGATTCTGTACCATCAGAGTGGCTTAATTTTTAAGGCTTCAAAACTTTACAGAAATGGAACGGTTCCAAAAAGGCAGCGAAAAGGCAGAGTCAGGGCTATGGCTGTTTACAAAAGGCACCCAGGCTCCAGTTTCATGGCAAGTCACTGCCTTATGTCTTGGTCTGCTGCTCCTCAGTGAAGGTTCAGCTTTCCTCAATGGTTGTTTTCCTCCTTCTTGTATTTTTGAAATGTTTCTGTGAATTTCTTAGGCTTGTTCATCTGCTTGGTCTTGGGTCACTCCTGAGCATAATTTCCTGATTTCTCTTCATCATTGTTGAGGACTGGGAAAGGAGACTGACTGGGAAACCCCAGGGGTTTGATCCAAGGTGTGTGGAGGGCATGGAGCAGTGACTCCTTCCATGATCTGAGGTGCTGTCCCTGGTGGGAAGGTGAGCTCAGTGAGCTGGTCCTTGGCAGCAGAACGTCCTTGGTGTGGGCGCAGGGGGTAAAATGTGGCAGCACCCTCTGCATCCATGTGCTGAACCCAGACACCGAGGCATGTTCAGATCTGTTGCAGGAGTCCAAAACAATTCCCAGAACAAAGCTGTGGTCTGTGTCAGGGGAACAGGCTGTCCTGGCAGTAGTGAGAGCATGCAGCAGCCTGACGACACCGCTGCACTTCCTGAAAGGAACACGAGTCCTTGGGAGCATTGTCCCACTGCTCCTGAAGCAGGAGTTTGGATTGGGCTGGCAGCAGCTGCCAGCTGTGCTTTCAGTGCAGCACAAAACCAGCGTGGTCACGGACACGGGCCTGGATCCCAGATCAGCTGGATAATCCAGAGTACCTCAGCCCTGTGCCCCGGTGTGCGGCCAAAACGGAGGCAGGAACACACCTACGTGTGTCTGGTGGCTCAGCTGGAGCCCCTGGCTTGATGACAAACATAGAGGCTTGACCTCAGCCTCTGTGGACAGAGTGTTCCCAGCCCAGGTTCCATCCTCTGGGAGATGTGCCTTTAGTTGTGGGAAGCCACTCCTCTTCAGAGGAAAGGCACTGGTGGGTGTGGAGCTGAATCCCCTGTTGGCTCTGGGGAATAGCAGATGTGTCCGTCCCTGGGGACTCATCCAGGTGGCTCAGCCATGCCTGTACCCACTGAGAGACCAGCAGTGGCTGAACTGTCTGCTTCACATACCATCCTGTGCTTGTCACAACAGTTTTGCCTGTTGGGGGCTTGGAAAAACATCTGGGTATTGATATGAGGTTGGTCTGTGAGCCCTCGCTGGTGCTTGACTGGTTCTCAGGGTGTCTGTGCTCTGGCAGTTGTGCCTTGAGAGCTGGGATTCCTTGGGAAGAGGATGCTGCTCCAAGCTGCTGCTTGGCTGCCTGTGTCTTGGATTGATTACCAAGGACATTCTGTGGCTTGACTGGATATGGGGGTAGTTATCAGCATTGAAGAACTGAACAGGCTTCCAGAACAAATGCCAGCCTGACATGTGGACCACAAGTTTTGATGTTTTTATTATTATTTTTTTATCTATGCAAGGTCTTGACTGGCACCCAGGAATAATAAAACCTGTGGGTTTTGTTCATTACTGAAGTTTTTTTTTTCACTATAAACATTTCAGCTCTTCCTTTGAGCCAGAAGGGTGGAGACTGGTGAATCCAGGGGCTGTCAGGCTGGTGGGCCCTTTCTGCCTCTATCGAGTAGCCATGGGCCATGGATAAGTCATGTCCCTTGGCTTTGGTGTTCCTTCTGTGGTCAGTCCCAGCAAGGATCACAGTCAGGAGAATCACCTGGGAGTGCTCACAGTGTGTCCCCTGCTCCTGTGACATTCTGTGGTTGACTGGCAGCGTGTAAACACTACCAGCTCTGTCGTGCTGTTGTTTGCTGCCCTTTGTCCTCAGGAGATGGTCTGAGGCTGTGAGAGAAAATGCAGGAATGAATTCAAGACTCTGGTGTCTGGCACGTGTTCCCAGCGCTTCTGTGCATGTCCAGACCTGTTTGTGCACAAATAGCAGTGACCTGTGGGGGGCAAAGACTTGGTGCATGCAGGTGCACGGTGGGCTGCAACAAAATACAGTCCTGCCAGGAGTGCCAGGTCTTTCTTTCAGCAATTTGAAGTGTCCTGAGTAGTTCTGAGAAATCTGAGTGTGTTCCTGCTGTCTTGGAGGCTTATGGATGGGAAGGTTGTCCAGGTGGAGTCACACAGCAGACAAAGGGAAACCCTGGCACAGCAGCCTCCTGAGGGCTTGTACAGAGGGAACTTGGTGTTCCTTTATCAAGGATAGTGAAACTGTGAATAAATATTGAGCAAAAAAGCAGTTCCTTATCTGGAAATGTGATGTAAATGCTCCATTTGTCATCCTGACGTGACACAGGTGTTGCCTGTTTGCCCCTCGTGCTCAGGGGGTGCAGGGAGTTTTAAGCTCTTTGGGTGATGGAGGTCCTGTGCTCATCCTGCATGCCCATGGCAGTGGTGACATGGAATCCCAGAATGGTTTTGTTTGGAAGGAGCCTTAAAGCTCATCCATTCCCACCCCCTGCCATGGCAGGGACACCTTCCACTGTCCCAGGTTGCTCCAAGCCCCATCCAGCCTGGCCTTGGGCACTTCCAGGGATCCAGGGACAGCCACAGCTTCTCTGGGCACCCTGTGCCAGGGCCTGCCCACCCTTACAGAGAAGAATTCCTTCCCAGTATCCCATCTAACCCTGCCCTCTGGCAGTTTAATGCCATTCCCTTTGTCCTGTCACTCCAGTGGTACTGTACAACCAGAGGACAAGTGTCTTTACATTAATTTAGAGTTCACAGTTGTGTGGCTCTGCTTGATCACAAGCTGAGCTCTTATCATGATTTACATGATGCAAATGATCATTCCTGGAGCCAGGCTAAAAATCATACTCCTGTTACATTTTTAAACTGCTAAGAAAAATGAAGATGTTTCCTCTTTGTGTTTTAAAATCTGTTTTCAAGCTCTCTTCTGGAGCCAGGAAGATTGTAAACTTTTGCAAGTGAATAAGACTGCTCAGATCCTTCTGCAGTCACAGGGCCCCAGGAACCTGGCATTCAGAAATCTTCCCAGACACTGCACATCTGGTACTGCAGCTGCAGTGATGGGAGGGAGAGTCATGGGGACAGAGCATCCACTGCTCCATGTTTATGTTGGTAATACCTTTCAGGGACACTGAAGCTTCAGGCTCCACCTATTCCATGATGCAGAGACACATTTTCTGTCGGTTCAAAGCCTTTAGGTTCAAAGCAGTGTAGGTTTGGTCCTGAGTCATTTGTCCTGTCTGGAGCACCCAGCTTTGCAGACAAATGAATAAAATAAACCTGATGATCAGGAACACTGTCAGGTCTCTGCAGGGCTGCTGTCCTATGTAGCCTGGAACAAGCACCCTTTCCTGGTGCTGAGGACACCTGCCCTGGGCATGACCTCCTTCCTTCCTGGATGTGGGAGTCTCCTCTCGCTCATCCCGCAGCACCACTGACCTGAGAAGGAGCACTGGGCAAGGACAGGCCAGGTCAGGTGCTGGGTGAGCCATGACACATTCATGGGGTTGTTTCCTGGTGGTTAATGGTGTCTGGCCTTAGGGTGGTGTGATATTACAGAAATAGTCATTGATGTTCGTCTGGAATGACCTGCATAACTGGCCTGTGTCTTCCCACACATGTCTTGCCAGCTCATCCCACACATATCCTGGTTTCAAACCATCCAATTCCTCTCTCCTTGCAGAAAATCTCTTGGAGAGAAGTCCATGTTCTAGCAGCACTCTGCCCTGGGACTGACCACAGCAGCTTCTTGAAGAAACATGTTCATTTTTGCATCTGTTTGAAATGTGAGGCAGATCCCTGCCCAGGATGGCTGGCAGGGTGTTGTGTGGATGGCAGGGAGAAGCCACAGGGCCAGCAGCCTGCTGGAGCTGCCAGAGATGTCTGTGCACTCCAGAGCTGTGGGACACGGGGAGAGGCAATAGCTCATGGCTGCATTTCTGGTCTCTGCTTTGCTCTCCACATGCAGCCCTTGCTCAGTTCAGGAGCTGTTTATCTGGTAGCACACCAGTGACCTTTCCAGGTGGTATTTGTTCTTACTTGTGTTTTCCTACCAGCATTCCTGCTGGTCATAGGCAGCAGGGCCTCTCCCTGTAGTCCATCTGCTGCCCTGGGGCAGCACCAGTGCCAGAGCAGTGCTTGTCTAGTGTCTCCTGAAAAATGGTGCCCTTTATGCAACAGCGCTGTTGGAGAACTTGCCATGTGTTTTCCTTCTGTCCCACCATCTGTATCTTTTGTCTGCTGAGACTCTTCTGCATCCAGGACTGTCCTTTCATCCCGTGTCTGCACAGCGCCCAGCACAGCAGGGACCTGGCTCCCGTGGCCAGGGCTCCTGGGCACTGCTGATAAAAAAGGTTAATGTTTGCAAAGTGTGGCTTAAAATTTTCCACTGTTCTCCTCAACTGCCATAATGATCTCATCCTGCATTGCCATGGGATACACTGTGTGCTCACATCTTTTGGAGCACAGCTTGGGAAGGACCTCAGTCAAGAAAACAGCCAAGATTCTGGTGTTTTGGGCAATTTGAAAGCTTTGCTGTTGGTACTTAACAGTTGAAACAGCAGTTGGAGGAGAAATAGGCAATTTCCTGGCATATGCAATGCTACAAAGATACTCCTGTCTTTCAATAGGCCCTAGCAGAGAAGTTTCCCTGGGAATAACCAATAAAATTGTGTGGTTTTGATCTTGCTGCCTTCTTGAGCTCTGACATCCTGGCACTGGGGAGAAGTCTGGCTTTCCTCATGGCAGAGATGTGGTGCCCACAGTCGGAGCAGGGATTAGGCTCTTCCCTCTCATGCAGGTCATCACTCTTTGCTCAGCTCCTTGGAACAGCAGGTGGCTGGAGCACCTCCAGCCCCTCTTGCATGGAGCCCCTGAGCTGCTGCACTCAGGTGTGGTGTTCTGCTCCTCTGGCAGCGAGGAGGGACCAGAGGAGGAGAACATGGATGGGGACAGGGCTGTGTAAACAGCTCTGGTTTGCTCTGCACATTGGCTAAGGATTAACTGTAGCCAGGTGCTGCAGGAAAGGGGAACATCTCAACTTCAGCACAGCTGTAGTTTGGGAGAGCTGCAGGAGGAGAGCAAAGCTTGTGAGATCAGGCCTGTTGTGTATGAAATGTGAGTATGCAAACACTGCTGGGGTGGGGGAGATCCTGCCTGTCCTCAGCACTGTGTGAGTGGAGGCTCAGGTACTGGCCTGGGATCTCCAGCCAGGTTTCTCTGAAGTGCCCTTTAACCATTTCCTCTGTATTCCTGTGACTTAGATTAGACTGTATAGACACTAAATTAAGGCTGGTATTTATAGCCATTCCTGCTGGGTGATGTTGATGCTTTCATGAGTCACAGGCTCAACCTCTCACTCCCACCCCAGGCTGAAGAGGGTGTGGGTGACCATCACTATCTTGCTGGAGATCTCTTGTGCCTGAACTCCTGTATGCACAGAAATCGTCCAGGGATTGGTGCAGCTTCTGATTGCCAAGCCTGCTTCCTTGGCTCTCCAAGGCTAGGATGGGACAGAGTGTGCTCTTTAGCAGAGCTTCAGGTGTCCTGGGAACTTCTGCCTGTATATTCAGGAACCTGAGCACCCTAGGTGGGATTGCTCCTAACTGCCTTCCTGAATGAAGTTTCTGAAATGGGCATTTCCAGGGCAGAGGAAGAAGTGCAGTGCTTGAGGTGTTTGTAGTTGCAATCACAGAGACCTGCTGGAGGGATCCAGCAGCCCTGGAGCAAAGCAGCACCAACTGCTATCCCACTCTGGCAATCTGCAGATCAGCCCCCTGCCACAGGGTCCCCTGGGGTCAGGAAGGCTGTGAATGCCCTGGGTCCTGCTGGCCAGAGGGAGCAGGTCCTGGGCATGTGTCAGGTTTTAAAGGGACAAGGGAGCCTCCACTGTGGCCCAGCAGACTTGAGGGCAGCTGAGAGCTCTCTCACTGGTGTCTTGTGCCCTTGATTCCTCCTGAGTGTGGAGTCAGCAAGACCTGAAAAATACAGCATCAGTCTCTGTCCAGGGCACCCCGTCTGCTCCCCTTGGAAGACACAGGACTGTGGTCCCAGGGATGGGATCCTGAGGTGCTGATGTGCAGCTGGAGTGATGATGGACCCTCTGCCTCTCTGTATGGCACCTTTTTCAGTGTGCTGGGCAGGAGGCACCTCTGTTTCCTGTGTGGAAATGAAGGTGGTGATGGCTTCTGTCATCTCCTTGTGCTGTAGCTGGTGATGCTTCCAGAGAGCAGGAAGGGGTGTTCAGCATGTGGCTGCCCTTTGGCACATGCAGCCTGGGCTAGCTGGATGCTCCAAGATTATCTTCACTTACTAGCCATGATAACAGGCCTTTAGCAAATTCCTTCTCAGACCCTTCTCACAATTACCTGTGATGTTTGGGCTTCCTGTACAAACAGTCCTGTGACCTTGCAGGGCAGTGGATGGTGTTTAGGAAGCTCATCCACATGGCCATCTGATAGTGTGGAGAGAGAAGCAGGCTAGGGTGGACACTGAAGCCAGGATGACTGGTCAAACATGAGGACACAGCTCTGCAGACTCTGTTAACACTGAAAAGTCTGAGCTGGCTGAGTCAAGCTGCTGGAATTTCCATGGTGATAAGTGTTGTCCAGTCCAGCTCTGGATCTCCAGCCTTTTGGATGCTCCATCCTGCACATAGTGAACATGTGGGGATGGGGCTCTGTGGGAGGGGGCAGGTGCTTCTGCTCCAGCTGGGTGCTGTGGGTTGGGTGCTGTGGGCTGGGTGCTGCTGTCACTGTGTCCTTCAGCATTCCCGAGGAGGTGTCTCTGTACCAGTGTCACATGTGGTGCTGATGTCTGTGTGACTCCTTGGCTGATTGGTATCTCAGGGGAAAACTGTCTGTATCACAAGGATGACTCTGGATCCCTGGAGCACTGGATTGGGTGAAAAGGAAACATGAGAAGCTGCATCTTCAGTCATAAAACCCAAAACAAATATGCCTGAATTTTTCATGAAATCCACATAATCTTGCTCTGTGTTGCTCACCTATGAAGTCCTACTGAATAAATCGAACAATTCCTAGCAGAGTGGTATTTTCCTCTCAGAGGAGGCAGAAATGGTGCTCAAAACCTTCTATGATCTGGTGATTTTATAGTCTTGTGACCTTGAAAGAAACTCCAGTTTCTTCCCGAAGTCATACCTTGCTAAATTCAACATATAAGCTGTAAGGTTTTATTGAGTGCTCAGAGGAGAAATTCTCAGTGGAGAAAACACTCAAACACATGCACTTATCCTGCCCTCCATTATCCCAGTGGGTCATGAGAAACTGGGGCTGGCTGTGTAAGCTAGTGAGGGGAGTCGGGCTGCAGCTGGTACCATGGGTGTGGCAGGATGATCCCATGACAGATCCTGCAATACCCAGGTCTCGCTTTTCTAGGCAGCTCTTCACCCCCTGACTTTGTTTCTGAGCATTTCAGATGGGCCATTGTAGGCTGTGAAGCACTTCCAAGAGTAGTGGCAGTTCCAGGAGGAGTGCAGGTCTGTAGTGTCCCGGGAGGAGCATGCACAGAGCTGTACCTGGCTCTGGTACTGCTTCTTCCTCTCCTTTCTCCTGCTTTGGGTTGTGGAAAGTGGAGAGCTGACTGGTAAAGCAGTGAAGGGTATGGGAATTCTCCTGTAAACTGGAAGAGTGCACAAGCTTTGTGTGCTGCCTGTTGTGTGTGTCAGTAAACATAAACTCTAGAGGAAAATGGGTTAGAAAGTGTGAGAACAACTGCAGGAAAAGTCTTTTTGTACATGGGTCATCTCCTTGCTTAAGGTTTCCTTCCTGTATCCAGGCCTAGAAATATTTTGTGTGAGGCCAAAAGGTGGTGTAGCTATTCTGTAGATCTGTGCTAGGGAAGGAGTCCTCCTTGGTGAGGTGCATCTCTTGTGGAACCAGGCACTGTGCCAGATAGTGCTTGGAAGTGCACAACAGGCAGAAGGAAATAGCTAAAACCCAGCCCCAGCTGAAGAATTGTCTCCTTGGGGGAACATCCAGGAGACACAAAGAACTTGAACTTGCAGAGCTCAGCCCCCAAAGCTGTGCTGCTGTCCTGCTCCCATGGCCAGGAGCTGCATTTGCTTAGTGTGGATTTAGGTTAGTTTTGTTATCTTTATGGTCTCCTTTCACTCTCCTGATTTCCAGGTGTGTGCTGCCTGGTTTTACCAGGCAGAGTGGCATGTCCCAGCCTGGGGGGATGGTTGGGGCAGTAGAAGCCATGAAAGGTTGGTCACTGAAGCTGACATCTGGCAGACCATGGTCAGAAGAGGCCTGGTGAGCAGAAGGTGCATTCCTTGGGAAACGTCCCCCTCTCTGGGTCAGGGCTGTGGCTTGCAAGGTGGGTACCTCAGCTCTGCCTGCCCTACCACACACAGGTGTTTCTAACTTCATTTCTTTACTTCTTTCTCTCCAGCGGATCGTTGTAAAGAAGTTCAGCAGATCCGAGAGCAGCATCCAAACAAAATCCCAGTAAGTGATTGTTCTTGCTCTTCTGTGTTGCACTTTGTTCTCAGGACCCCTCTGAGCTCCTCAGTGGCCTCCATGGAGCTTGCAAAACTTTGCTCCCTGGAATCAACACTGGATGGTTCCCATGTGCCTCCAGTGCCTTGTGTGTGCCAGCTGCTCAACAGCAGACCCGTTCTCTGCCATGCAAAGGGCAGTCTGGCTCTAAAGTTCTGTGCTGCCCTAGAAGCAGGGGACTGATTTGATCTCAAATCTATTTCCAAGCTAGTGCCACAGGAGAAAACTCTGAAATGGTGCTTTTTTGGCCATAGTAGCTACCTGATTTTTTGTGGATTACCTGGTAAGGATTTCTTTCTGCCCAGAGAAATATGTGTGGGATGGTCTTTGCTGCATTGAAAGCACAGAGGCTGTTAGGATCATTCATACCCCTTCTGTGCTTTCCCAGCACCTGTGGTTGACAGGCGCAGGTGAGACACCATGAATTTGCAGTTCTTCCTGCCCGTGTCACACCTAATATGCTGAGTTGCTCTTTGGCTGTGAGTGTGCTTTTGAGTTCCTACCCTAAGTATTTGCTTCTCTTCCTGAGAAGATGGAGAACTTAGAGGAATGTCCCACCCTGGAAGTGTTCAAGACCAGGTTGGATGGGGCTTGGAGCAGCCTTGTCTAGTTGTAGGTGGCCATGCTCACCTTTAAGGTTCCTTCCAACCCAAACTATTCCATGATTCTATGAAATTATGTACTTGGGGCTTGCTCGATTTACTATTTGCAGTATCATAGCATCTGTGACCAAAAAGACAGGATTCCTAGTTCAGCTCCCTCTCAGTGTTGGATGAACATCACCCTTGTCTTAAAATTGCAGACTATCAGTATTTGGTCTTCAAGACTGAATGTCTCAAACTGCTCTTGGCCCATCTTAGTCCACTCCTGCCTCATTCTTGTTTTGGTTTTAGCACAATGTCTTCTAGCTAGAAGAATTCTTTCTCTTCTCCCACCACTGCTGTGGTGTTCACGTGTTGCCAGCTCAGCAGAGCAGAGCCTGCCCCTCACAGCACCCTGGGTACCAGTACTCCAGATCATCAGCACATTGATTCACCTCTGCTTTTAACTGGTTTAGCATTAGGCTGGTTCTGCGTTTCTCCAGAGCTGTGGCAGAGCTAATTCAGGCTCTGGCAGTAAGGCCAGGCTGGAAATCAGTGGTACATAAAACACACACTGGTGCATCTATCAAGTGCCTGTACACAGATACGTGTTGCCTGGGGGAAGGACAGAAGGAGCCAGAGCTTTGCATCCACAGGCAGAGTTTTATGGCATTACTGAGACATGATAGGGGAGCTCCCATGGCTGGAGTGCTCTTTGTGTTGGGGTCAATACCACAATGCAGGTTTTGCTGGAAGTGTAAAAAGAACCAAGAGGTGAGAAGGGTCATGAAGGCCTTGTGGGGTCCAGCCATGTTTGTGTCACCGGTGTCTCTAAAGGCATGGTCCTGATTAGACCTCAACACCACTTTGGTGCTGTCTCTCCTCTCTCCCAGGGCAGAGCTCCTGCAGGTTTCAGTGCTGGGCAGTGCAGGAGGAGCGTGGTGTGGGCACTGTCGCAGGTCCAAGCACTGCAGGCTCATTGGCTGTAGGAAGGTCTTGGTCATCTGTGAAGGGCAGGAGCTGTGTTTTCTGACTGGCTTCCCTGGAAAGGTGCTTGGAATTAGCAGAGGAGTTTGAGCCCTCAGCCCAGGGGAGTTAGGGAGATCCAAGGTTGCACCCTTATTGCTGGCAGAAACCATGGCAAAGCTGTGCAGCACCTGCTGCCCTCCTGCATCTCCAGTTTCCAGCTGGAGTCCTTGGGCGAGTCCGTTTTACTTTGAGAGGGGGCCAGGAGGATTTGCAGAGGGCATGGCCTGGCTGTGTGCCCAGGGAAGGGCATGTCTGTCCTGTTTCCATGAGTGTGCTTGCAGGGAAGGCTGAGGAAGGGACTGAACCACATGTTCATGTGTGTCTGCGTGGAGAGAGGGCCATGATGGCTGTCTGAGCCCACCAGAGACAACACAGGAGATAACCTGAACCCTGCCTGAGGCGTGGAGTTCTCTGCTTGTGTTTAAAGGGAAGTCACATCCCAGGATGCCACACTGGCACGTGTAATAGGAACGTAGGCATGAGCCAAGTTCCCTGTCCATCTCATGCCAGGGGCTCCTTTGCTGTCTCTGCATTTCCCGGAACTGCCTGCTCTTCCCTGGTAGAAAGTGCTGACCACAGGCACATGCAGCTCTTGCTGAGAAGGTGAGATGGTCGTGTTGGCAGTAGGTGCTGCTCACACTCAGCTCTGTTGGGAAGAAATCTCCAGCTGCTCCTCACAGGGTGGTTCCTCCTTGGGCAGTCAGAGCAAGCAGAGAACTTCCAGCCTTTTACTGGAACCCCCATCCACAGCCTCAATAGATGTTTTAGAAATCATCTTCTGTCCTGTAAGAGGACAGTGAGTCTGCCCCACCACTGTCTCTGTTTGCTGTCAGCCACGGGAATCTTCCTGGAGATGACTGAGAGAGTCTGAAATTGCTGGGGAACAGCTTGTGCTGGGCAGCAACAGTAGCAAACCATTTCCCAAAGCCCTGCAATGCTAAATTCAGGCACGCCTGGTGAATCATGGGCTTAGAGGGAGGTGAAGGCAGGGCCACCCCTCGTGCTGGTAGGGAGGGCTGAGGGGGTACTTGGGCCATGCAGAGAGGGCTCTGTTGGGTTCACCTGAGAACCCGCAGAGGAGCATGGAGAGGCAATGGCAGGTGGCAGATCCCACATGATGCCCTGCCCTGGCACAGGGGTGGATGGAAACCCAAATTATGGACTCAGAGGAAAGGACAACCTTCTCTGGGTTCCTGGGAGGGCTGTTCTGGGGAGTTGCAGATCCAGTGTCCAGGGCTGACACGACTCTGGAGGGATCCACGCCTTTCTGACTGAGAGCTACAGTGTCTGTTCCCTTTAAAGGACCTGCACCCTGCTCTGCCAGAGGGGAACAGGATGAGGCTGGTGCAGACTGTGCTCATGTGAGTCCTGTGTGTGTCTGTGTCAGTCTGTGCCTGGCCATCGGGGAGGTGTTACGTACACACATTTGAGCCTCTGTGCCTGCTGGGAATACATTCTTAGCCTCACTCGTGGTTGGACCTTGCCTCTGTTGACCACCACATCTAGCCATATTCCCTACCAAATTCCCTTTCCACCTCTCCAGACTGGCCTCAGAACAAAGGCTGTGTTTATAAACACTGTCCAAGTCCCCCTTGCAGCGGGACCAGGACTCCAGGTTCTGCCCTGAGCGTTTCCCCTCCCCACTTGTGCCCACTCATGTGATTTCTGAAGAGATCTGTGGTGGGTTCCCTCCACAAGAGCAGGTGTCCCACACTGAGGAACCCCCTGGCTCAAGGCAGCAGCTTGGAAGAGGGTATGGGATGGGACATGGCTGTGTACACCCAGCCTGTGGCCACAGGGATGTAACTTTAGCATTTGATCATGCTTTTCCCTGCAGAGCTAGACAAGAACGTTTTGTCCATTGGCCACCTGTTCTCATAGCTGGGTTACCCAAATAGCAGCTCATATTCTGGGAACAGAAACTCTTGGAGCTGTTCTACATGAGAGGCTCTGTGCCTGCTCAGGGCACAAGGCAGCTGCTGCTCTAAGAGCCAGGACAGCCATCACATCCCATTCTTGGCTTAATCTAAAGGTTTTACTTTTTGGGGTGGAAATGGCTGGGAGTGAGAGACACTGGCCTCTGGTCCTGCTCTTGAGAGAAATGAGGCATCACCCAGGTGTGCAGGGCCCTCTGTAGGTAAAGGTGGATGCACAAACAGCTGCTGTGTAGCTCCTCCTTCGTGCACACTGAAAAGCTGAAGGGCCTGCTGTTGCCTGTGTGTTTCCCAGTGGCCACAGCAGCATCCCTGTATGTGGCTGTTGTGAGTGTTCAGCCTCTCAAGACAATTCCTCTCCCCACAGCCAAAATACTCACCTGTCCATGTAAGACTCAAGTTAAATGTAGTAGGATGGTTCTGCTCATCTTGTCCTCCCTGTGCCCTCCTTGGAGGGATGAAGGGCCATTAACAAGCTGATGGAGGATGTCCCAATGCAGAAAAAAATTCTTTAATCAGATCCTCATCGTGCAAAAGAGGCTGAAGATACAATACCTGGTGTTCACATGCTGCTTGCCCAGGCTTTGGGTTCCCCTTGGGTGAGATTTGTCCAGGGTGGGCTCTGCAGAGGCCATTTTGGTGCAGAGCTTCCAGCAAGGCACCTCACACCCCTCCCTCCTCTGGGAACTGCCTGCAGCCCTGTCAGATCAGCCTCACGGCCTGGGGGGCTCCTCAGACATTCTCAGCTCACTGGTGACTCCACAGTGTCCCAGCCAGGGTGTCTGATCTGCCTTTGGGGGAGGCTGGCTGGAGTTCCATTGCTGCTGCTTCCAGAGGCTGATGTGTCAACAAGGGAAAGGGAAATCCGTGTTCCCTGAGGTTCCCTGGTCCTTCTGGCTCCACAGAGCCATCTCCTGGGGATCCTCCTCTACACTCTGCTCCATCCCTCTGCTGCCAAAAGCCATTTTACAGTCTCTTGAGTATTTCTGGAAAGGACTTGGGAAAATAAATTATGGCAATTCTTTGCCTTACAGTGAAAAATAATCTCAGGTGGGAGAGGATGATGGGCTGATGAGTATCTAAGAGTCTCTCTGGGGAGAAAACAAGGTGCTGAAAAGGTGTGAGAGAGCATCACTGTAATGGGTACATATTAAGCTGTATATTCTTCACTTACTTTCATTTTACTTAAAAGTAGATTCCCTATTTTAACTGCCTGCCACCTTGTTTCTCGGAATACAAAAGGTACCTTTCCAGGCTGGTTTAGAACAGCAATTGCAGCTGTCAGCAAACAGCTTCAGAGAAGAAAATTGTTAATTATAATAGCAGGAAAATGGATCAGAACTCATCATTCAGCCATTTCAGAATGTAGGGATGGTAAGAGCTTTTCCAAGCAAGATGTCTGGCAGAGGAGAACAGGCTGGGCTGTCCCTGTGGTGGCACCATGCCTGAGTGCCTGGGAAGCTCAGTGCACAGCTGGGTTGGCACATGGGAGGAGTGGGCCTGGGTTTCTGATCCTTCTTGGAGTCAGTGTGTCTGACTGTTAACATGAGGAGTAGGACTGGTGTAATCCAAACACCCCCTTTATGAATGAATGCCTGAGTGGCTTCACTGGGACTTCTAAAAGCTGCTTGCCTGGGAATATCCACAGCTCTTCCTGAGCAGGCAGAGGGATGCTGAATGGCAGCAGGAAGGGGAAGGAAACTGCACCATGAGCTCAGTCTGTAGCTCAAGCCAGCAAAAGCCGTGGGTTTGGTCAGTCTGAAAGTGATGTTAAAATACTTCACTCCTCTTCAGATCTCCTGCATGCCAGAGGACAAGAATCTACATCAGTCCAGTGGTGCCCACTGTTTGTCAGCCAGCCAGAGCTCTTGGTGCTTTAGTTCATTGCTTCACTGCCTGGCTCCAGAACAGGTGACTGATGAAGAGCCACCTGCAGCCAGCCTGGTAGTCACTGCTCATGCCCTTTTTTGTTTTGTTTCCTGTGAGGGGCAGGGCTTTGCCTCAACTTTTCTACCCATTGCCAGTTGGATTTGTATTTGACCTTGGGACCAGTATGTGGGGCACTGTGAACATGACTAATCCTACCCTTGACTTTCTCCCCAGGTCATCATCGAACGCTACAAAGGGGAGAAACAGCTGCCAGTGCTGGACAAGACCAAGTTCCTTGTCCCAGACCATGTTAACATGAGTGAATTGGTCAAAATAATCCGGTGAGTGGGGTGGCCTCAGCTGGCAGGTTGTGAGCCTGTCCTCACCCACAGGCCACTCGCTGCAGGGTGGTGGGGTGAGAGTGAGGCAGAGGCAGCTGCTGAGGGCAGGGATGGGGATGTGGCAGCCATAGCATCCTTGTGTGTGGTACAGACTGTTGTGAGGGGCCAGGGGAGGGCAGGTTCTTAGCACCTTGTGAAGGTCTGGGGTCTCTCCCTCAAGGGGACACTCATGAGCAATGAAAGGGTCCCGTCCCCTCTTTTTATTCTTCAGCTCAGAGGGAAGAGGCCCCTCTGCTTTGCCCTTGCCAGTAGCATTTGGAGAAGGGGGCTTTGTCCTCCTGACTCAGGAGGCCTTGGAGCCTTGAGCAGCTCAGCTGGACTCATGGATGCCATGTCCTGAGCTGTGGGAGGAGGTCCTGGCTGTGCAGGGCTGGCCCCAAGGGAATAGCACTGCTGGGGAGGTGGAGCTGGCTTTCAGGGCACCCACCCCGAGTAGGCTGACCCTGCCCCTCCTGCCCTTGCCCCCACAGGCGCCGCTTGCAGCTGAATCCCACCCAGGCGTTCTTCCTGCTGGTGAACCAGCACAGCATGGTCAGTGTGTCTACTCCGATCTCGGAGATCTACGAGCAGGAGAAGGACGAGGATGGCTTCCTCTACATGGTCTATGCTTCCCAGGAAACCTTTGGCTTCTGAGGGCTGCTGAGAGGTGGCATGTGGAGACAGATGAACTGTGGCACAGAGGCCCCTGGCCTCGGAAGACAACACAGCCAGAGGCTCACAAGAGGGGGGCTGTGCTGACCCCCTCCCTCCCCTTCCCATCACCCTGTCACCAAAGAGGCTCGTGGCACGTGTTGGACTCGCACAACCCTTTCCCTCTGTGTAGGTCAGTCCCGCTCCCCCCAGGTGCCCGCCCAGGTGTGACACCCCCACCCAGCCATGCAGACCCCACGTCCCTGCGCTGCTCTCGCTGTGCTGTGTGTGCTGTGCTGCTGCCAGACCTGCTGGGCTGCCATCACCCCAGCACAGGGAGAGCTGCCTCTCCCCCGGGCACTCATAAAGGGCAGGAGGTCTGCAGAAGCAGCAAACAGATGTTACCATTGCTCCCGAGTTTTAATTGATTTTAATTACACCCATATCAGATTCTTGGTGCTACTGAGTAGATGTAGGCGTCTCTATAGGACTGTGGATAATGTATATCCTTTAGATTTATTTTATTGGTTGGTTTGTTTGGGTTTGTTTGTTTTCTTTTTTTTAGGGATAGATTGGAATGGGGAGAGGGGGGGAACTTTCCTGTATTCTGTAGGTAAATAAATCAGGCTTCATTGCACTTTAAAGCATAGTAGATATCAGAGTGGAATTTTCTTTTAATTTATACAGGTTTGCTATCTATAGTGCTGCTTCTCTGTTGACCGTTGTACCTAGGTTATCTTGTTTCTTTTTTTTTTTTTTTCCCTAATAAAATTGATTTCCCTTCTCTCTGTCTCCCCATTGCATGCAATTTTTCAGTCTCAGTGTGTCCAGGAGTTCACTGAAGGAATGTATTGATTTATATTTGCTATGTTCCTGTCCCTGTTTCTCATGTATTATACCAAAAAAATGTATATGATAAAATCCCCCCCAGTTTAATCTATACAAAGGTATATATATATATATATAAATATATATATAAAATAAACATAAATTCAAGTTGTGTCTTGTAGGAATGTTCTGTTCCCATCTCATTTGTCCGTGTTAATGTCTCTGCTATATCAAGTGTGATGTGTGTTCCCCATGTTCACTGGTGTGTGTTTGCCTGCCCAGGCTTCTGAGCTGGTTAGTCCAAGCTGTGGAAGAGCAGCTGATTGAGATTGAGGGGCTGAGACAAAGAGGGGAGATTGGTTTAGAGAACAGAGCATTGGACAGTGACACAGGAAACATGGATGTCCTTGCCCTACCTGTGTAGAGTCTCTTGTCCATTGACTAAGCTTCCTCACCTGGGAACAAAAACTTGAGGTGGTCCCCGCACTACAACAGAGGCATTTGCAAAGCTTGCTTTTAAGGGAAGCTTTGAGCAGTGCAGGAAATCGAGGCTCATCC